>MU226505.1:2555270-2609712 GCA_018584345.1 Thuja plicata | reverse complement strand
ATTGTTGTCAAAGGGAGAGAAAGTTTCCATATTATCACAGTCTTCAGAAAAAGAAGAAAGATTATCCATTATCAGATTACTCCAACAGGGAGAGATCATATCCATAGGGAGAGTTGCTGACAAAAGAAAGAGACATTAAAGAACAAAAACATTCAAAAGAGAGATATTGACACAAGGGAAGGACACAACACATCATAAAAAGAAACAAAGAAAGTTGCAAGAATCAAATCTAAGCTAACACAGAGCTTACAAACAATCAAACATTTTTATCGGTTATCAAAACAAATTGTTTGGTAATCTGATGAATCTCAACTGTTATATTTCATATTGTATTAGAAATAGTATAGTGTGATAATATAGTATGTTTCCATCAATGTCAAAGGGAGAGATTGATGACATGTAACTGATTGAATGTTTGATAATGTTAAGTTGAAGATAATGCAAGGCATTAAATCAGTTAATGGTTTGTATTGTCATTGATGTCAACTTGATATCATCTATATGGTCATGTACATAATGCCAAAGACTTTAGAGAATCACTGGAACAAAGGTTATGCTTTCAGCAATGCATAAAAGTCAAGTATTCAGTAAGTGACAAACAACACTGACGAAGTGCACACCATCGGTAAAGAAAAAAAATGAAAAATTCATAGTGATACCCAATGAGCAGAAGACAGTGTTTCCCGATGAAGCAAAATCATAGGATGCCCGATGAGCTAAAAATAGAGTTACCCGAAAAGTAAAATCCATTAATGCCCTACGGACGAAGATCCTAAAGCTGACTGGAGTCACACCGACGGACCTGGCAGTTGTCACCGATGACTAACTACAGATTTGACCGACATAACAGAGAGTTTAGAAAATGAAAAAATATCTAGTTTGCAAGAGCTAAAGATAAACTTAACTGGTTGTTTTCATTGTTTTATTCGACTAGAGTTAAGCGATTGATTTAAAGAAGATTTGTGCAGTTGGCAAGAAGATAACTATGAGATAAACCAGGAGTTATGCTTTAAATCAGATTGGCTAGATTTTTTTTCACGCCAAGAATCAAGAATTAAGAATTAAGGAATATTATGTCTATATAAGAGACAAGTATTATTCATTCCAAAATATAGAGAAGGGGAGTGAATAAAAAGAGGATGCTGAAGAGAAATTGATGAAGGATAAATTCATACAGTCCTGATCAATCAAGCTGAAGGAGAGCTAAAAAAATTTGCAGACATCGATGAACAGTGAAGCACAGCATCACTGAGCAAAAAATGTGGAGCAAAAAGAATTGAATTGATACATTGACTAGAGAGGTATTGTACTTAAATAGATATGAGAATCTGCAATTCAAGTTGCATTAGAAACAGGTCATTGTGTTTTAGTTTAACCATTGAAGCATCAAGTCTCTTAACAGAGCAAGACTTAATAGTCTTCTATATATTGAGGTACATACCAAGGAGTGCCAAAAAGGTTAATTCATGAAAATGGCACTATATTTTCCTAAAGCCTATTAACAGTCTAAGAAGGAGGCTGATTCAAGGATGGTAGCAAACTGAGTTGCCCGATACTAAGTGACAACCTCTATGTATAAAATCCTCTAAAAAGGTCACACCTAACAGTGTGTTTGTAACCTTTAACAGGGTTGGCTCCTAGCAGGGCTCACTTCAGAAGAGTAAAAATTTTACTCTGCATATTTACTGAGTGTTGGTAAATAGTTTTACTACTTATCGGTAATCAAGGAGAATAAGGATAGAAAAGGAAACCTGACAGACGGTTAATTATTATAAGCATTTCATGGCATGCATCTTGTAGGGACTTAATAATCTAAGTTTTATTTATTGGTGGTTAAAGTTTAAAGGATAATTTTTGAAGCCACTGATTCAACCCCCCCCCCCCCCCCCCCCCCCCACTCTTAGTTATTACTAACACCAACAAACTAAATCTATTTTTTCTTCTGCAACTTGGATCTTTTTCTTTGTATCTTGGCTAGGAATTATGCAACCCTTCAACATTGATTTTATTTGAAGTCCCCTCTCTAATAGATCAAGTTGGAGTTCAACTTTCCATGTTTCAAAGCAAAGGAAAGAAGGTTACCTTCCTAAATCATATATAATCAATACATTTGGTACATTTTTGTCTCTCTATAATGGTTCTTACTTTTTTTTATCCTAGTAGCATCTCCTAGACTTGCTTGGTTGAGCCTCTTTCAAATTGATTGATACATTTTTTTCTTTGAATCAATAGCTATGCATTAAAAAGAAAAAAGAAAAAAAACATACAATAAACCATTTTTCTATAAACCAGTCTTAATAATATCAAATGATAAAACTAGAATCACTAAACAATTCTGCATCTAAAAATACAAATCAGAATGCATCATAGGAAATTCATTTTGGAATCCAATTCTGATACATTTCATTCTTGAAATCACCCGATTTAGCAACTTAGCTATACACTATTTTATTTTTATATTTTATAGAATAGAGAAATTAATATCTCAAAGAAGAGGAAAAATTGAAATTTTCTATGAAGAATGGACTGGTGCAAAAGAAATGAGACATAATAATATGTAGATATAGTCCTTCCAAAGAAAAAATAATTAGTGGAATACCTAGTTGTGGAAGATTTTGATTCATAATCTCAATATAAGGTATTGAAGCCTTTATAGTGAATCATGTCATTCATGTTCAGGGCATTCTCTCTCCAAAAGTAGACTGGTTGTTTACTAAGGACAACCTAAGTTGCTCCCAAAGTTGTTCCATATTCCACCAAAATAGAAATGGTTACCCCAATCAGTGTTATAGGTAAAATGCATATTGTAACAGTTGGCGTGGTCTATCATAGTAGACATGGCACCAACAAGTCACAAGCTATTATTAGAACCACTAACTCTATATTCTGAATGCAACTTTCTCTAGGAAATCCTTCATCTGGAAAATGACCACTTCCCATATGAGTGTAAGTATGCTTTCCTCCTGGCTTTGTATTTACCACCTTGCCTCCTAATTGCACCATGGTTGCATGATCTGCAAGAAGAGTAAACAGTTTAGAAGGTTATTAGCCCACCAATGTGTCATTTGCATACTCCACCCACTAGTTCCCATCTTTAGGATCCTGCCAAGAATTTCATCTTTATCTTAGAAAAAAATTGAAGTGGGAGGAGGATTATAGATGTAGGAACAAGAAATTCCACATATAGGAAGATTCAATAACAGATTGAAGTGTATATATTTCCATGATTCAACATAGTAAAATTGTGTTTGTAATTGTATGGTTTGTGTTCAAATAAAAATGTTTTTTTTGAAGGCATAGTTTACATCTGTGTTATGATAAATAAGAAATAAAATTATATTATACAATAAATTATATAATTTAATTCTTAGGACTTGTCCTCCCCATGCTACTAGCTATATATAAATTATATATTATATAATTTATATAGACAAAGATGAGAGATATCAATGCTTTAATTTTTAGATGTGATACCTCTAGGCTTTCTCTATATAATATATAATTTATATATAGCTAGTAGCATTGGGAGGAGCAAGTCCTAAGAGTTAAATTATATAATTTTATTATATAAATATTATTAGAAAATTTTCTTAAATTTTAGTATATATTTTATTTTATATAATTTAAATTCTTTAATTCCACATATCTAGTCAACTGAGATAAATGTTTTTGCAATTGCAAAACAAAGAATATCTAGTCATATAGAAAAAATCAAACTTCTGAAAAAAGTCTTGTAATCAAACTATAAAAAGAATTTATTTTTAATGAAACTACCTTTGGGCATATAATCTTCCAAAACAACACTAAAATCTTGCATCCATTAAAGGTCTTGTTTTGACCTTTAATCCACACATCACTTCATTGCAAATGGGGACCCCCTACTTTTTGGTCTGCTTGGTCCATTTTGGTGTTGGTTCTTGCATTGGTCTCCTGAAGTTCCTCCCATTTTAATGAGAAGTGAAGTCCCCAACCTAGTAATCCATTGAATGATATCTATAAACATAATCACTTTGTAAAAAGAACTCCAAACAATAAGAAAAAAAATTCAAATCTCTATGTACAAATTTAGATCTACAGGCAAGTTCAATTGTATCTTCATAAAGATCAATTACATAACTACAAAGTGATCTAACACATCAATTACATAATTACAAATATTCATCTAATAACATAGAAGACTGTGATAGATTGATGATTTCATTTTCCCTAATAGAATACATAGTCAATGAAATTCCAACTAAATGCTAATTATTTTAGCATTTGATTTCTTAGTATTCAATTTTTTTTTTTTAAATCCCAACTCAAGTGTACTATTTATTGCATCAACAAAGAATTCCAATTTTAAAAATAATAAGCCAAAAAATTCCCAAATTTCCCACAACTATACCCCTTAAATACATTATGCCTCCTTTAAACTCTATCAATCTGCAGTCAAGAAAACCAATATGTAATCACAAGCTTAAATCCCATGATGATCTTCAAACAAGTACAAAGAAGAGATCTTCAGACAATGGGAATCATGTTTTACTAGAAATACTAGTTTTGGATTTATTTGAAGTAGGGGGTGGTGGTCATGTACTCCTAACTTCATTCACATTGCCCTTCAATTTCCTGTGTGAAGAGTCCCCAAACAATAACAATTTTATGCACTTGACATGATTAATTTTCTCCTCATAGTCCAAATATAAAATGAGCAATGAGGATTCATACTTTTGATCCACCAATTCTTCAGAACCCAAATGTAAAATGGGCATTGATCCTTCTGCAACGCAATCATAAAGATACAACTCTGAATTATATTAGAGTTATTATTGAATTGTTTTAGAATTTGATTATATGATTATACAAAATCTCTACCATTCAGATGATGATAGATCATCTAATATGATCTGAAATGTTATTGTAAATAAATAAACAAATAAAAACAATCGAAATTAGAAATACTATAAAAAGTAAAATATATTAGAGATATTAGTTTTTACAAACTATATATATCTTGCAATCTTAGAAATTCAAACATAATCAATCCCAGAAATTCTTGCAAATAGTATATATCTTTGTATTGTTTCTGAATTTGATTGTATTTATTTATTGCATCTTCTTTCTCTTGAATTCTCTAACATTCTGATAATAGATCATAGAATATTAATAGATACAATCAAAAGTAAAAACAATGCAAAAAAAGAAATATAAAGAAATATATTATGAAAATCTATGACAAATTGATAGAGAAACACAAAGAAGGGGTTGGAGTTGTACCAATTGGTGCATTCATGGCTGCCAGAAGCATGAATGTTATAAACCAACAGGGTCATATTCTATGCAATCCATTCATCATAATGTTATGCCAGCTATCCAGCGTTAGAATTTTATTTATATTCAGACAAACCTTAACAACTGTATATTTTTGTCTTTAATACATTTGTTCTCTCTAAAACATAGTTGACTTGGATTCCTTGAGTTTTGTTTAGTTAATATAAAACTGGTTTGTTAAATTTTCAGTTTCAGATCCATCAATTGGAATAATCTTATAATATTTTATTATTTTTTATTATATACAAGCTACTACTAATGCTTGTATGTTTACATTTTGTATATTTATAGCCCAATTAATTGCCTGTGAAGAAAGTTCCCACCTGGCAATATGAACCCATAAAAAAATAATGAGACAATTTCTAGATTGTGGTCTCAGTTCCAAAGAAAAGTTGATAAATGTAATTATCCTTGAAAAAAGTGTAAGGGGTTAAAGAATTGAATAATTCTAATAACAACAGCCCAGAGTCATTGTAGGCAACATGGTCACGTTGAAGGGGGGCACAATTTTTGTTGATTGGTGAATGTGGATTTCCAACTAGAGGAACATGGAGGTGTGAATATCCAAGCCAAGGATAATGCTCCCATGGAAGAAGATGATCCTATGGCAGAGAACACAATAGAAGATGATGGTATTGGTGTAGCTGATAATGTGCCAGAGGACATGATTGAAGAAAATGGTATTAGCGTAGTTGATCAGATGATCATGATGATAGTACTAGCGCATCTGATAATGATGATGAAGATGGTCTTGATATACTTATACTTGAGAAGGCATACGAGCCCCTATACCAAGGCTCCCAAACAACTCTTCTCTCTGCTATAGTGTTGTTGGTGAACTTGAAGGTTATGAATGGTTTATCCAATGTAGCAATGTCACATATGCTAAGGTATGCCATTTTTTTCATCTTCAATGTTATCATACCATTACTATTCATTATATTAACAATTTGTATTTGTTGTTGTAGGTTGTTAGGTGATTTTTGTTACCACCATCAAACATTTTGCCTCGTTCGTATCGAGAATTATATACCATTATGAATCAAATTGGAATGAAGTATCAGACAATACATGCATGTCCCAATGATCATATTCTATATCATTAAAAACATGAATTTTCAACAGAATGCCCTGATTTTCATATTATTAGATATTGGTCAGATCAAATAAAAAAAAAGGTGTCTTACAAGGTTCTTTGGTACATTCGCATTATTCCACGTCTTCAACGATTATTCAGGTGCACTAGCTTGACACAATTTATGGATTACCATGCACACAATAGAAGTCAAGATGACATTATGTAAATGCCTATGGATGGTTCTATATTTAAAGACATAGAAATAACATGGCCAAACTTTAAAGAAGAACCTCGTAATATCAAGCTTTCATTGGCGGTGGACGGTGTCAATCTATTTAGAGATATAACATCTGTTTACTTAGTGTGGCCTATTTTTGTTATTAACAATAACATTCCTCCTTGGATGTCCATAAAGAGGGAGCACATAATGTTTTCAATGATTGTACCAAGTATTTTTCATTTAATAGTTATCTAAATTAATTTATAAGCACTGCATCAAAATGGTCATAATAATTATGTAATGTTTTTGTTCATTCAACTAGGTAAGTACCAAGTTAAAGATATGAATGTGTATATTGAGCCCCTTATTGATGAGTTATTGAAGTTATGGAATGGGGTCACTATGTATGACATCTCTACACCAATAGGACAAAGGCAATTTCAATTCCATGCAATGCTTGTATGGACAATACATGATGCCCCTGGGCTAACTCATTTTTGTAGTATGTTATATATTCTTAAGGTCATATATTTTTTGTATGTTATAGTTCTTACACATTATTGCTATATGTTTAAGTTGCACATGATAATTGTACATGATCTAATTGTACGGTATCTTTTAGGTCTTAAGAAAAAGGGTAAATTTGCATGTCCAATTTGTGGTCTGAAGATGAAATCTCATCATTCAAGAAGTTTAGCAAAGCAGGTGTTTGATGAGCTTAGGCACTTTCTCCACAATAATCATAAGTATCAAATTATCGAAAAATATCTTTTTAATGGAAAATAAGAGACAACATGAAGGCCACAAAGAATGACACCTCGTCTATGGAAGTTGGAATACAATAGACTAAATTGTCGAGGTAATGTCATTCCATCTGATGATTTTTGTTTTAAATTCATATTTTGATTTTTTATTTTATTTACTAATGATGTAATTGATGCTCATGAAGGACATCAAGGCATCAATGAGCAACTTCCTAGATGAATAAAAAGTTATCCTAGTCAATTTAGTAGGTTTTCGTAATACAAGGATCTCCCAATCGTGCATTTGTTTGATTTTATGCATATTGGAAAGAATGTAACAAAGACACTATGGAAAATATTGGATGGAAGGTGTGACAAAGAAAAAATTTCCAAAATTTTTAATGACATTCCTGAATCCAATTATGCATTGAAAAATTTCATTGAATCAAATAGCAATGGAAACCGCATAAATATGAGTGCCCTTCCTTGGTTATTAACTGAGTAGCAAAGTAATGCATTAAAAGAAGTCATAAAACAAAAATTCCAACATGATTTGCTACAAATATAAGCAGTCTTGTATCAAAGAAAGGTAATTTTGGGCTAGGGTTAAAAACACATGATTGGCATACCTTCGTCAATGTAATTCATGTTCTCTATTTACAATATATTTGTAAAATTGCATGTACTTTTTATTTTATTATTTTACAATATATTGTAAAGATCATTTTTTAATTATTGTTGTACATCCTACCTCTATCCCTCCCACACCAGTTTGACAATAGTATTCAACAAGTTATATATGATCTTGAAACATACATGAGGTTAGAAGTGTTATTTATTAGACTTGTTATACAAATATTATATTTATGACTTGCTTTACTTTTTATGTAATTTATTGTATATTTTTTTCTAAAATTTTGTTTATATGTTCTTGCGAGTTTAATCTATTTTAGGTGCTTATCATCTAAATAAATTGATAAGAAATATATAAAATATTGGAAGAAAAAAATTCCCCAGCTTATGTGTGAAATGCAAAAGTGTCTACCTCCAACTTTTTTCAATGCTCAAGAACACTACCTCATACATCAAGTTGAAGAGATTGAATTGTGTGGACCTGTACAAACTAGGTCAATGTGGATGGTTGAGAGGCACTTGAAATTTATGAAGGGCTTGGTTTGACAAAGAGCACATCCTGAGGGTTCTATGGTGGAGGGATATATGGTATACTAGACCATGGTGTACATTAGTGAATATCTTCCCAAGTTTGCAGCAAATATCCATGTAGATCACATTTGGGATCCCAACTCTATTAATAAATTTGAAGGGGAGTACTTGATGGGGAAAGGTAGATTGAGGAAAGTGAGAGGTAATTATATCATGTTATTTTAGTTTATTAATTATTAAAAATCTTCAATATAAGTTGTTTATAAATCTTCTATATAAGTTGTTTATAAGCAGTATATTTGTTTTCTTTACAGTTGGTCGTGAGTGGGATGCATTAAATTTGTATATTGCAAATAATCTTGATTGGATGATGGTATGGATTCAACAATCTCAAGAAAATGGCCACTCATTAACATGGGATGATGTTGATCATTGGTTAAAGAAGCTCGTCGTAATGGAGATCCCAATGTTATGCCAATGGTACTTGATCTAGCATATGGTTTAAGAGGTAGAAAGGTACATATAAGTTTACTAACAATGACCCATAAGTTTAATATCAACTCATGGATTGATGAAAATAATCTTGACATGTTTGAATAATTTCATATCAAACACCATAAAGCTATGTACTACCATGGCCATAAATTTCACATAAAAAATATAGACGACACAAAGAAAACTTGTGTTTCTAGGATAAGTGCAGTCTTCAAGGTCACTAATATTGCATCTAGAAATGACATACATCATCAACAATCTGAAAATCAATACTATGGAATTTTGGATGATATACTTGAGTATGACTTTAATTCATTCAAATTAGTTCTATTTGTTGTCAAATGGTATAGGCTACAACTAAATCAAAATGATCCTGATATGACTGTTATTGAACATGATAGTGGATTTACAATGATTAATACAAGGTCATTTGAGCTAGTTAAAGATGAGCCCTATGTTCTTCCAAGACAATGTGAGCCAGTGTTTTACTTTGGCATTCCACATAAACAGGGTTGGTCATTTGTTGTTAGACATTGATCCAAGAGGAAGGTAGGTAACTATAATGTGATGGAAGAAGAAGATACTGAAAAATTAAAAGATGATCATGAACAACTGTTACACAATGAAGAAGAAGAAGAAGAAATTGATGGTGATTCTAGTGATGATGATGAAGATCATGATCATGGTGATGAAGATGGTGTTGATCAAGTTGAATATGGTCATGATGATGATGGTCAAGATAATGGTGGTGAATATGATGATGATGGTGATGAAGATGGTGGTTGTGTTGGTCATGATGATGATGAAAATGATCAAGGTGACAAGTACAATGATGGTGATGATGATGATGATGATGATGATGATGGTCATGATGATGACACGGATGAAGAGGATGATCAATAACATGATCAATGAAATGTATGTCAAGATATATGATCAATGTCATGTATGATGTATTGATTTATTCATAGAAATTTGTTTGACTTGTATGTTTTTATAATTAAGTTATTATGTGTTGAACTCTAATGTCATGGAGTATATTTTGCATCATTTAAATTTTGTCTTCTATGTAATTTGTAGCTTACATATCATGTAATTTTTGGCTAACTTAAGATAAATGTTTTACATATCTAGGAAATTTAACGCCTTTGACATGGATCGACAAGTATAATTTATTATTTGGTTTCCTTCTCTTTAGTCATAAAAATATATAAATCCTACTATGTCTCTCATTTGATGGATTGCAGGTATCACCAAATAGGTATTTGTCTGATCTATCTTCCTCAAGTGAGGAAAATGCAGAAACAGAAGACAAAAGTGAGACATCTAGTAGGTCTAAAATAGGGAGATCAACTAGAGGTCAAAATATTATAAGAAAATTTAATAAACAAATACAATTTTTCCTTGCTGATGGGGGTCATGTTCTTATGCTAATGAGACCAAAGCTGACAGGAAGGTTCCCTTAAGGTAAACAAACCTTCAGAAAGAATGGGTACCCAAGGAACTTCCTCCAGTTAACACTGATTTTTCTGTTAACAAAAGGATATATCACATAGCTCCATCTTCATTACATGGTTTGGGCTTATTTTCCATTTCTGGCATAAAGATTAGTTAGAATCAAGTTTTTGAATTGATGGAGTATGTAGGATGTTGTTACAATTACAGTAATTGGATGCAGATTGTGAAATATAAAAAAAAAGTATGCGTAGGTATGCATTGTTAGCAAATTATATACAATGCAAAGAAAATGATCAAACTAAAAGGCTCACTATGTATATTGATGGAAGGCCAAAAGCAACATGGAATATTGCAGGTTTTATAAATAGTTCTTGATCTATGTCAACTAATAAGCTGTCAAATTGTATATTCAAGGCACGCGAGGGAAATCGTGTATTGGGAAGTGCGATAAAATCTATAAGTGCAAGGGAAGAGCTTCTGATAGATTACAATTTGAATCATGTAGATACAAACAATTTCTCTATCATGGGACTAGTAAGTATAATTTTTAAATCAATTGCCTCCAATTAATATTGACTCCAATATACAATCTACTGTTTTATTAATAATTTTTTTTGGTAAGTTTATTACTTTCATTTCGCTATTGATTACTAAGAATTACTAAACTTTGTCACAAGGCGAGATGGATCCACCACAAGACATATGTGGGGATGTTCCCCATATACCTTCTTCATCAAAGGTAAACCTTAATTAGTGTAATTCTACAAATTATATAGAAACAAATTTCATATTATTATGTTCTTTTCTTTATGGATTTGGAGTTATTTTGATAAAATTTTACTGATATTGATGTCAAAACTTTATACTTATTGATAGGGAAAAGCACAAATGACAGCAGATCAATTGCGATCTGAAATTGAGGTGGCATTTTTAGATGACATCACACGTAGAACTAACCCTATCTTCATGGCTACTCACATTATAAATAAATATAGTAAAGAAATTCTTAACCTTTTCATGGAACCAAACACAACTGAGGAGAAAAAGGCATGCAAAGATGAATTGATATGTAGAGTCAATTGTATGAATGTAAGCAATAATTAAAGTTTAATAGATGTTTATATTTTATACTATCTTATGGATCATCATGTAAAATATGATGTGTTCTTATAGGATTTTTTGAGACCTGTGAAACGTGGTCAATATGGTGAGGATTGTAGTGCACAGTCTTCATGTAAATAATCCTTAAACCTTTAACCATTCATTTAACCTTTGTATGCATTACTGACTCAACTTATGTTTGGGATGCTTCTAGTACCCCATTTAATCTTTATCCATTGAAAATGTCTTTGCTAACAATGTATTCTTCAGCTCATGATGAAGTGCAGACACCTCCTTCGATCAACAATCTGATATTGCCGACTGCATTGTCCGCAACAAGGAGCTTGCAGACAGCTTCCTCTATACCAGCTACAAATGGTAAAACCTTGTTTTTCTATATTTTTTTTTGTGCTAATCATGCATTGATTATTTTTCATGTGTGAATTTTATAAACATGGACCTATTTTGTGTACTAATTAATACACCTACACTTGGTACAAGAACAAAGACCAGTACTAGTGAAGCTCAACCATTTCCTGGATCAGCCCGTGTTACTATTATTGGTTCATTTGCAAGGTCATTGTTGTTGAACAAGAAAAATATGTTTCCGTTAAAAGTACCAAAGCTTCCAGGTGCTTTAAAATTGTTATTATTTATAGTGTAATTGTAGTTTACTTATACATAACTCATTTTGGACTGATAATCCCATGATTTTTTTGTAGGAAATGTTTTTTTTATGATACTCTTTTTGAAATGACATTGAAGCTATTTGGGCCCGCCATACGTAAAAGGTACGTAGCTTAATAATATTGGTACAATATTTTTATTATCTTCCATTTTTTGTACTATATTAAAGTTATGATGTCTAACAATTTTTTTTTTGTAGCTTAATAATATTGGTACAATATTTTTATTATCTTCCATTTTTTGTACTATATTAAAGTTATGATGTCTAACAATATTTTTTTTTTTAAAAGGTGGAATGAATAGGATGCTGACTTAAAAAATCAGGTCATTAAATCTTTAGAGGACCTCTTTGGAAATAAAAATTTTGACAGTGCCCTGATTCTTAAAAAAGCATGCAAACATATAAAGACTGTGAGGGACCAATATAGAAGGGATCTAAAGGATAACCCAAAGTACGAGTGTCCTCCTATGATTCCACCAATGGAGTGGAATGAAATAATGGAAGATGGAAAAGAGAAAAGGCTAATGGGTAGAGGAATTCAACCAGAAGATAGAAAAATAAGGTATGACATGATAGTATTAAGTAGAATGTAATCATGCACTAATTAGTGCTCTTTGTAAATATATAATCTAACATGTTTCAAACTTTTCATAGACTGCAAGACACATCAAAAGCTACAGAAGTGAGATTAAAAAAGGTTGGCCAACACAAACTTGGCTCTAGTGGCTATATGAAACTTCACTCTTGACTTGTAAGTAGTAGCATTGGAATTTCATATCAAATTTATATATATAAGGTTGCAAACAATTTTGTTTAATCAAATCATACATGCAAAACTGATGATATTAACCAAAAAACATAGGGCATGAAATTCAACATAGAGCCCATGGACGAAGACAAAAGAATAGCCTTAAAGGAAGGCTATAAAGTCATGGTTGCATGCCTAAGCCAAGAATCTGAAAGCCATAACAAAGAATCTGCTACAACAGATGAGACACAAGTAAATTGGTCAAATGAAAAGTAAATCAAATTGAATAGTTAATTTCAAACATAAATTGACTATTTGATGATAAAAATGTGCATGACATTTCACTATAACCTTCAAATCTTATCATAGAACTTGGGCGTGACGAAGGCCATGATGTACATCAGAGTGGTCGAGGTATTAATTTTCTATTGGAAATAAATTATGTAATTATTAATAGAATTTAACATCTTTAATTGCAATTGGTCGTATAACCTTTTTTTTGAATATTTTAGAGCATGTTGAGAATGTTGAGGTGGTGGCAGATCAAAATGTTATTGTACATGATGTGACATTATCAGGTAAAGAAAAATACATGTTATATTCTACTGGTTAATGAAATACATGTGACAATAAAAAAAGTATGTGAATTTAACCCATTTACTTGTTATTGCAGCAGACCCCCTTTAATGCAACAACCTCGTGCTCCTCAAAATAGGAGGAAACATCATAATTTGAGATAAGAACCACAAGAGGAGGAGGAAGATATTGATGCTCCTGAAAATATTTTCCTTAAGAAATCTAAGAAAAACCCAAAAAGGAAATGATTTCTTAAAAATGCTCTTTGATAAAACTTGTTTGATTAACTTTGTTGGATAATGAAAGAATGTTGTTTTAAGTAATTATCTATGAATGTTGCGTATTAATATTGAATTTTATGTCATGTTAAATATTTTTATGTGTTAATGAATTCTTGATTAGTGTTGTGTATTAATGAATGTTATGTGATTGTATTGATTGAATGTTATAGTTCATAAATGGATGAATGAAGTGTGTAATTAGATGTTAATGAGAAATTTAGATTGATGTTAGGGAGAGGGGGGGTGAGGCCAGATGAGTTTCCACCTTCACATGGTTGGTCTTGTTAAGTAGATAATATTAAATTATTCTCGAAACCAAGTGAAGCTTAAACTAACATACCTTCATTATTTAATCAATTTCATTCATTCTAGGTCTTTGTTCATAAGTGCATTTTGAATGTGTCATTGTCAGGAAACTATCAAATAAAAACCTGGAAGGGCCAATAGTAAACTTGTCTGGCATGATTCGAATTCATTTTGTGTAAGTATTCTCTTCGTGAATGTGTCAACCTCTCTTGGCCTAATGTCATGCTCAAAACTAGGGCAAAACACACACAATTTTTTTTCTTAAAACACATAAGTACATACAACTAACAATGGTTGAGTTGGAAAGGTGATAGCAAGGTAGATTTAACCTTTGAGTTACAAGATATATACACAGATTGAATTAGGGTCATGTCACAAACAGATGCAAAATTGGGGCATCAACTAATCTAGATTATTTGATTGGTTTATGTTTTTGAGTAGGTGAAGTGTTAAATAAGTTCCTTTGGACTCCCATTTCCTCACACAAAGTAGTAATATATGTTAACAATATGTAATTTGCACATAGCATTCATAAACAGTCCACCTAGCTTGTCAATACTTTTGTTGGTTGTATTCGTTATTTTGGCAGTTTTCCTGGTTCTCTGTTCTTTTCTCTGTGATCTGGTGTTTTTAATCAGTTGTCTCTCATTCCTCTTTGGTTTGCCTGTGTCAATTTTTCAGGTTTTCAAGTCTAAACCTAACTCAGTTTGTAAAAACCCTAAATCTTCCAAGAGTTAAATGTTGAAAAACAAACCTTAAGTCATGTCATTTCTATTTCACTATTTCTTTTTCAGTCCACTTAAGTCATGTGTCTTCATCAAATCGCTTTGTCGCGTTACTCCAAGCGAATATTCCCTAATCCTTCCTGACTTGGCGATTTCCTTTTGTCACGAGGTCTCGTTCAAATTTAGTATATTCCTTTGGCATTACGAGACTCTGTGATTTCTTCATGTCGTGCGGTCACAAGATCACTTTGTAATAAATCATTATGCAGAGGGGACCCACCGATTAGTCGGGTAATCGCAAGAAATTATCAATAGCTATTGAAATGTATTCAGACTTCACGATTACCTCATGTCGCGTTATCGCTAAGAGAATCTAAGTTTAAAATTTAGGCAAAGCCTTCAGTCGTGTAGTCTCGAGATGGAATGGCGGTTAAGAGATTTTGACCGAGACTTCACGACTGACCATCTGAGGTTTAGTGTAAAGCATAGTCGGGTTGTCACCAGAAACAAAATGATGACTCAGTTTTCCATTGTGCATTAAGTGAACAAATGATTTTGTGACATGTTTCATAAGGTGAGTGGTTATTAAAAGGT
The DNA here is from genome assembly GCA_018584345.1 of Thuja plicata. Classification (NCBI taxonomy): domain Eukaryota; kingdom Viridiplantae; phylum Streptophyta; class Pinopsida; order Cupressales; family Cupressaceae; genus Thuja; species Thuja plicata. The sequence goes on along the minus strand of MU226505.1, from coordinate 2,594,222 downwards.
TTATCGCATGGTCGCCAGAAGGAGAAAATGGAATCAGTGACAATGAGACTAAGTGCTTTGCCTTCAGTCATGATGTCTGAGAAAGATTTAAGGGTATGCAAGAACATTTGGTGATTATGTGATAGTCGTAGGATAAAGAGATCAAGAGATCCAACGGTGGTCGTAAAGTATGAGAACAAAAGTGCCCAAAGGGAAAAGTCCTCCCGACTTGGCGATTAAGGTATGTCGCGCATTCGTCAGATAAGAAAAGGGGCACATATAACTGTTATGATAAAATTTAATACTCAGATTTTTGGTTCCGTGATCGGGCGACTAGGTATGGTCGCATAGTCTTGACATGAAATGAAAACACTCGGCGACTAGGAGATAACCGTAAAGGGTTAAAGGCAATGGTTAGTCACAAGGTCTCAGAAAAGATAAAGAGTTAATGTTAACTATGCACGACTATGATTTCTGCGGGGTCGCATGATCGCCAGATGGTGACTCAGGTTAGCCAAAGGAAGGAAGGTATATTATCACCATGTCTCAAGATAAACTATGGGCTAGTGATAGAGGTCTGCAACAAAGAGATTGTATGCAGTCACACAGTCGCCCGATCCCAAAATCTAAAAAATAGCGATAGTTTTTTATGTGATAGAATGAATCATTCGGTAACCAATCACTGGCTTGTATTTTGATTGTTGTGCAAAAAGAGTAGCAAAGATGTAAGAAAGTTAGCGAATCACAGTGTGACATGTCATCTCTTTTGAATGTTGTAAGGTTGCTCCGAGGCTTCACTTTTAAAAATTTAATTTCCTGTCAAGCTCATGGAACTACGGCTAGGTTTTCATTCAAGTTCACAGTATGTCGAATTAAAGACAGAACTGATGTTTCCAAATTATGAGCTGCATACTTTGAATGATGGCTATAAGGAGTTGATGGTGCATTCATTTTCATTCACCGTGCTTTCAGTTTTTAGAGCCCAAGTTGTTAATTTTTCAGAGAGAAGAGATATTTTTCTTAGTTTACAGTGTTTTCAGAGCTGATTAAAAGGTTCTAAGTTTCAGAAAATTGTGCACAAGACGGTCATCCAATCTCAGAGATTAATTTGTTTTAGTATTAGTAAGGAGTAGGAGATTCAAGGTATTGCAAGTATGAGCGGGGCTGTTAGTGTTGCTTCAACAAGTGGAGGAAGTGAGGAAGAGCAAAAGGGAAAGGCGAGTTTTTCTAATGAATTCCTCCGCCTCCTGCCTGGTTCAACACAGAACAAGAAGGATAATGCTAATGTCCTCATTGATGAGTATAAAGACATTCAAGATGCTATGACTCCAGGGACAATAGGTTTTTCCCTCTTCAATTATTTTTATAAGAATTCTGATAAGCCCATCCCAGTATCAAACCCTTGGACCTGTGGTTTAGCCAGGTTACTTGTTCCTGATGTCTTCCTAGATGTAGACTTATTCTTAGACCTAGCCAATTACTATGATACTTTATCTAAAACCATCAGGAGGGATGATGGCACTACCCTATTAATTTTGAATAGGAATTCATTCATGCAAGCCTTCGTCTTATTCAGCACCATGTCTACCAAAATTGACATGAAAAAGCACAAATAGAGGTATACTGAAAAGCCTAGGATTACTAGGGGCCAGCTATTAAAACATATGTTGAAAGAAGTAAAAATGTATTTCGATCCTATGTCCGGGGACTACCCATATTATTACAAGGATCTACACTTTTATATCAAGTATGCTACATATGCCCTGTGTAGAGTGTTGGGAATAGATGGTGATGTAGAGAAGATTGATACAGGGATTCTCATGATGGTACTGGACCTACAAGAGGTCCACTCTAATACCAGTTATGACTATATTCAGCATATCATAGATGAAATGCATGAGGGTTTCATTGCAACCCAGAAGAGAATGAAGAATCCAAAGGAGAAGGAGCCCAAATTTTTGCATTACTCAGTTCTTATGCATCTCCTTTTGTATTTCAATTTTGTCATCATGGATGTTAATAATTTAACTCCTCAGAGTTTCTACCAATCAACACCAAATCCTATCCAATTTTGGGTGAGGTTTTGGAATTATACTTCTAGGGAGTGTGACTATTGTGCCTTTTAGAATTGGATTGTATATCCAATGGTGCAAAGTTTGGGAACAAGTAGAACAAGAATCCCATTAAAGGTTATACAACTGCTTAGGCCTTGTGATTATATAGATAGCTAGCCTGAAAAGCATAATTGGGGTGACTTCTTTATGGAAGAAAATTACATAGTCATCAGGGTATATGGGTATACTCACCCACCTCATTTATTACCATATTATGTGCTTGCAAGAGTGGCTACAATGGAATTCATATGGTAGTTATTGTTAACAGATAATGAGCACTTTGCACCGCACAAGAACAAGACTATAACCCCTAGGCAATTCAATATTTTCAACTTTACAATTGGCAAGGGTGCCATTGATGCAGTAGGTCAATGGTTGGGAAAATACAGGATGGGGGAAGCCCCTTATAGATACATTGATCTAGAAGGTTTCATGGCAGGGGTTAGGAAATTGTATACACCTACAATCCCCAATACAAATGTCCATTGTGAGTGCATAGAAGAAGATGCAACAAGGAACATCTTGGATGAAGATGATATTCATACAAGAAGACTAAGAATCTAGGAGCTACTAAAGCTGGAGAAGCAAATAAAGAGAAATGGGTTGTCTTTTGGGGGTTTTTACCCTGACCTCCCATATTTTGACAGGATCAAAGCCATGATAGACAATTATTATGTGCTTATAGAGCAACTGGATACAGTGCTTGACAAGAAAGGTGCTCAGACACCTGATCATTTGGAGTCTGAGTATGATAGTGGTAGTGACAGTGATTATGCATGTCCTACTATGTATCCTTCACCACAGCAAGCATCATAGAAAGATATAGCTGAAATACCTCAGTTGCAGGGAGTAGAAGGTCACATTATAGATTTGACAGTTGCTACCCAACCTGATAATGTAGAAGAGCCTGCTGCAAAGAGGTAGAAATTGGAAGTAGGGAAGCCTTCAGTAGAAGGACAAAGTAAGAAAAAGGATAAGGCTAAGGCCTTAGTACCTGGCAGTAGGTTATATGATCATAACCTAAGAAAGGCAATCAGGGAAGGCAAGAAGCAATAGCCTGACCTAGATGATGAAGTTGAGTTGCCACTTAAGGCTTGTGTTGATGAAAGATTGCTTCATCAACAAAAATTTCTAAATGATGATAGCTTTGTTAAATTAGAGGAGTTTAAAGACTTCCTAAGATGGCATATGACAGAGCAGATAAGATCTTAGTTGATAGTTGATGGGAAAGAAACAATAACAAATGAAGCTCTAGTGGCTTTACAAAATTATGATCCTGAAAGTGAGGATATTTCACCCGAGGAAGCCAGGAAGATGGTGCTAGGTAGTGGAATACTGTTTGTTGAGGGATGGGATTTGGCATCTACCTTCATCATTGACCAAATCAGAAAACAACCAGATCTAAAAATGGCTAGTGTGGTTCAGATGGGAGATGTAATAAAAGGATTTGGGTATAGCCCAAAATCCCAAGCTTTTACAATATGGATCCTAAGCCCAAAAGATCAAAAGCCCCAACTAGTAAATATTCAAGAAAATATGGTGGGCAATCAAATGGTGTGGTCTGTATAGAATATAGGGGATTTGGAGATCTCCCAAATTATGACACATTGGGCTCACTTGAATGAAGACAAGACTAAACAATTGTCTAAAAGGTGTAGTACATTGTTAGAAGAGACAAGTGCATTGTCTAAGGATAGGGAGATGTGTCATATACAATTGCACCAGAAGGATCAGGCAATCAAGAAATTGCTGAAAGAGTTAGAAGAAAAATCTGAGGTGGTATATGTACCTACACAACCACCACCAATGCAAATTGAAGATAAGCCTAAATTAGAGGAGGCAGTGGAACAAGAGGTAGATGAAGAAAAGGGAAATGCAATTGCTTTGAGGGCATTGAAGGGTATACTACAACATAGAATTGAGATTCTAAAGGATAAAACTGATGTTGTACTCAATGCATACAATAAATTGCTAGCTTTGCATACTGAGGTAATGTGGTACCTTTCCATTCTAAACCCTTACTTTACTAAGTGGTCTACTAGGGTAAAGTTATTTGAAAAGTTAGCATCTTTGCAAGCCATAAGACCAGATTTTCCTGAAATAGTAACTGAAGTTGAAGATGAGATCAAAAGAGTCAATATTTCTCTCTCATTCTTTAATGGAAAATTAAACCAGATAGAGGTTAAGTTGAGCCTCTTTTCAAATGATTTTAATAAGTTTATTCCTTCCTTAAGGGGAGATGATGATCAAGTAAAGGCTATAGATGCCTGGAAGAATGAATTTGATAGCAAGATGCCTGGTGATGAGGCATTATTCTTGGGAGCATATGTTGATATTGAAGGATTCAATAAAATATTGGATGAATCTTTCAAAGCAGAGACTAACATCAACAAATTCCTTCTAGATGTCAAGAATATCACTGATGTTAGATGGGATAGACAAAAGGTGCAAGTACAGAGTACTCAAGACTTCAAGTGGCCATCTGATGATGAAGTGAAAGCATGGGAGGTGATGACTACACCCAAGAAGAAGAAGCCAGTAGTAGAAGAAGAAATCTTGGACGAGGAGTAAAGATGAACACTTGGCACTGCACTATTCGAGATAAGAGGGACAGTTATTGCAAAAGGAGAATGTAGATGAGTATGCAAGCATGGCTCTCCAGACTCAAGATAAATACTACCAGCTACCATCTATACAAATCTGATTGCAGTTGCTAGATCGGGAGAAGAACCAAGAATATCTATTTCTATCTTTTTGACTTGGTCATTCCACCACTTCTTCTTTCTTTTATTTATTTATAGTTTTAGGGTTAGGTTTTTTATGACCATCCTAAGCTTGTTGCATCCTTAAGGGATTCCAAGATGGTCAAAAACCTATATATAACAAAAGAGTTGTAATTGTAAGGGGTCCTTTTTTGATGTTGGAATTTTTTGGAAGAGGAGATAATATATTGTAGAATTCAGATGTTCTTAATTTCTGTCTATCTTTTGAAGTTGCAAAATCTTTCATGTATGGAAGCTGGATCATATAAATAAAATACAGTGCAATTTTACTCTCTTCAATTGTTGTCTCTTTATTCTCTACGTATGCTCTTTTATGTTTAAGTTTGCAAGACATTCTGAAGCATTTTGGTTATTAGGTAACTATCTAATTGCTTGCAAGTTTCTTTTAAGGAAAGAACTAAGTTTTCTGAGTAGTTTCAGGGAGCATAATGGTTTTTTAAAGATTTGATACAATCATTTAGAGGTAACAGGGTAATTTGTAAGGCAAATTATCTAAATTGCATGTGGGTTGTAAGGCAGCTTACTGTATTTTGTTTCTATGATATCTTAGTTTATTTGACTCTGTAGCCCAAAGGATAGGCACTGGTTTAGAAATTAGTCTGATAATCCATTATCATCCAAGTTATTTCAAGGTATCAAAACCAATTCAATTAAAATACTCTTGTTACTAAGAACAAACAAACTTCACTCTTCTAAAATGAGCTTGGTGAAGAGCCAACCCTATTAAAGGATACAAACACAGTGTTAAGTGTGACCTTGTTATAGGATTTAAATATAATATTTTGTCACTTGATATTTGGCATTTCACTATGCTATCTTCATGAGAAATTTTTTGATACTCCTTGGGATGTATCTCAATATATAAAGGATAGGTAAATCTTGCTCATTTAAGAGAATTTATGATGCAATGGTTAAATTGAAACAGTAAATGATCTATTCATAAATACAACTAAACTTTCTAGATGTTCAGATCTATTGTAATCTCATAATACCTTTCTGATCAATGTTTCTCTTCTTTTCCTTTCCTCCACTTCTTTCTTCTCAGTGAATCTTGTTTCTTTGTTGTTTGGTGTTTGCAAAAAACTTTAGCTTTGTTCTTTAGCTTGTTTGATCAGGACTTTATGAATACTTCTTTCTTCACTAGTATTCTCTTTGGCATTCTCTTCTATGTTCTCCCCCCAATTCATAAAGAATTATTTTGTCTCTTTTATAGACATGATTTCACCATTTCTAGGTCTTTGTATTTCTCATTCTTGACGTGATCCAAAAATCTCGCCATTCTTTCTTTAAAGCGTGCTTTAGTTTTATCTCGTAGATTTATTCTTGACAACTAGAATAAAACTATCTTTAAAACTATAGCTTGTCTCTAGCTTTTAACTAGTTGATGAAAACAATGTAATCAATCAATTAAATCCATATTTATCTCCTGCCAGCTATGTCTTTTGTTGTTTCTGAACTTCACTTATGATCGGTGTTTATCTTCTTGTTTGCTCGGTCTTGACTTCAGTTAACCTTGGGCATCTCTATTCATCAGGGTTGTCTGTCCATCACGAAACACTGTGACTTTTTAGTTATGCTCAGGTATCTCTTTGGTTCTCATTAGTAATGCTTGCTCAGGTATCTTGCTCAGTTTACACTGTGACTTTTTTGGGGTTCTCTATCTATTGTTGTGCACTGTCTGTCGGTGTTTGTTGTCACTTGGTGTATACTTAACTTTTATGAATTACTAATAGCATAACCTTTATTTATTTGGTTATTTGAAGCCTTTGACAATATGAATATGACCAATCAGAGTATGTCAAGTTGACAACATTGACAATACAATACATTAACTGATTCAATGTCTTGCATTAAATTTCTGCATTTTGGTGATCATAAACTTGTCATCTTCAAACATTCAATAAGTTATAGTTCATCACATCACATACTTCACTTATCACTACACTAGACTATAGAATCTTCTCTTTCTGCTTCTCTTCTCTTCTCGGTAACTACCTTTCTTTAGCTTCTTCTGCTTCTCAATCAACTCGCCAACATCTCTTCTCTATTTAGTTCTAATCCTTTATATAGAAAAACATTTTCCTCTTAATCTCATTTCTTAGGTTTTCCATAATTTTCTCTCAGTCATTCGATCATATTCTTCACAAATCTCAGCTCGGTAAACCGTTTAACTTTTACCTCATAACTTGAACTTTTTCTTGGAATTCTAATAATTAGGTTTAACCGCTTAATATTCATCTTAGATCTTATCATTGAATTTTCTTACTCTTATATATTGTAACAAACTTCCTTTAATCCTTATCAACATCTAGATCATCATATCTTTGTATTAACTTTGATATTATCATCATTCTCAATCAATATCCTATAATCGATAACTAAAACTAACTAACACAACTCTATATCGACTGAATCTATCTAGCTTAGTAGAGTAACTCTTTTCAGTCATAACTTAACTCTTTACAATCTCTAACTTAATCAATCAAATGTACCAACTTGATAACATCAAATATATAGTAGAAAACAACTATATCAACATTACTTCATCATTATTTGATCTGTATTTTTCACCCATTTAACTTCACCTTATAATATGGTAACACAATAAAAATCAGTGATCAATTACTTGACATCAATGAAAAAATAACAACTGATCTAACCATTTCTAGAAACATGTATACCTATCATCACTTGGTCTTCATCATCTCCATTATTTGATTAACAATATCCATCTTTGGTATTTATGGAAACACTATAGTATTACTATATCAATTGATGATGACAATTCTCAATAAAGTAAACCTCTTTCATTGCTCTCTCTTAGTTGATAGTTTTGTTTCTGATCATCAAACTATTCTCCCTCTTGGATAAATATTCTGATAGTGTAGCATACATTTTGATTCTCCTTCATGATTAAATAGTAGCAATTAATTCTCCCCCTCTTTCATCAATATCTCCCTTTTGGATAAATTTCATCAATTCATCTCTCCCTCTCTAATAACAATGCCAAAAAAGTCATACTCTTGAAAAATTATTTCAACAACGGATTATGCCTTACATGTACAAATATTTATTGCATACAGAAATTTCCACTCAAATTCAGGAATCACCTAAAGTGTGTCATACTAAAAATAATTCAAGAATAGATATTCTAATAAAGTATAGAAGATGCAATATGCATCATGCTCCTTAGTGAATATTGAATAGGGGAAGAACCCCTAATTAACGTCTGAGATACTCAAAATCATCTTTTAGTAGTGGCTTTGTAAAGATATCAGCCAATTGTTCCTTTGAATTCACATATTCCAATAGCACATTTTTCTCTTGAACTTGTTCTCTCAAGCAGAAATACTTGATATAAATGTGCTTGGTCTATGAATGCATAACCAGGTTCTTGGATATGTATATAGTACTTGTGTTGTCACAAATAATAGTTATAGGATCTGAGATAATCTCTTGCATACCTTCAAGTAGCTATTTGATCCAAACAATGTTCACACAATTCATCAAAGCAGCAACATATTCTACCTCAGTAATAAAGTGTGAAATTCAACTCTGCTTCTTGCTTATCCATGTGATCAATCTTTCACCTAGAAATAATGCTCCTCTACTAGTATTTTTCCTGTCATCAATATTTCCAACCCAATCTGCATCAGTGTAGACTTGTAGATCAAAAGTACCTCCTTTCTTGTACAATAAACCAAATTATTTAGTTCCTTTCAGTTGTATAAAGATTCTCTTAACTATAGACATATGTGTTTCCTTGGGCTTAGAAGAAAATCTTGAAACAATCCTATTTGTGTGCTATATCTGGTCTACTATGAAAAACATACTGCAACTTACCAATCATGGATTGATAAAGAGTATTATTCACCTCTTGTGTCTCATCTTATTTTGAAAATTTACATCCTATGACCATTGGTGTTCCAATAGGCTTGTAATCTTCCATACCAAAAGTTTTGTGGATCTCTTTGATATACTTAGCTTGTATAATATAGATCCCTTCTACAACTTGTTGTATTTGTAGACCTACAAAGAACATAATCTCTCCAATCATTTACATTTAAAACTCTTTTCTCATTTCATTATAAAATGCCTTACATAAGGTATTATTGCCTCAAAAAATAATATAATCAATAAAAATTTCAGCAATCAAAACCTTGTTGTCACTATCACACTTCAAGTAAACATTACTGTTATCACTATTGGCATGTTGACTCCCAGACGATACATGACTTTTTTTTGTTCTCATTATGGCAACAAATTCATATAAATATTTTGTCAAGTAAAGTTGGAAGACAAAAATGACTAAGTATAGAAAATAGAGTAGACAGAGTTATACAGTGATCAACACATCAGCGCACATGCAAGTAATCAAATCAAGGTATACGCATTCACATACATGTTCTATGTTACATGTACATACTAAGTCTAGACATGCATGGTATGGAATGACAGTGTAATGTCTAAATTTGGCTCATCAAGGACATCCTTAAGTAAAATTTGCATAATGAGATAAGAGAGAAATCCTAAGGGAAATTTTAGTTTCTTAAACTTATTTATTATGATAAAAAGGATTGAAAGGAGTATGTAATGAATAGTGGGATAAGATACATACCTCATAATATAGTAGATCTGGAAAAACTCATTTTTTGAGGCCTATATTGAGTTTCAGGAAAATCTGAAGTATGATCTGGAACCAGAATGCAGAGATGAACAAAACCCAAAAATATTTTTCCAGTCTGATGTCATCTTATTAAAAGCATCAAACTTGACCCACAAATGTCACCACTAACCTAATAATGTCAACCCTGACCTGCACATTGTTGAGAGAAACTTTGTTTGTAGATCTCGGAAGTTCGCTGAAAAGGGTATCCAAATCTGGTCTCAAATCTGTTGTTCTGCACCTGTAACTCCTGAAAACAACACCTGTAAATATCTGAAAAGAGGGGTTCTGGGGTGGCTATAAAGGGTTTTTCCTTAGTAAAACCCCCATTTTGGTGATCTCCACCTCCACGAATAGCCGAATATAGAATGTATGGTGTGTGTGTATTGCTCTTTTGAAAAGAGTCTTTAAACATGCAATATCAAGATCTAATCTTCTAGATTAACAATCCTAACATAAAATGGAAAATGAGAAAGCAATGCATAGATTTCAATATGACAAAGAAAGCATACCAAGCCCCCAAGGCTAAATTATTCTTATCAACTCAAAATCCCTAATTGCTACCCCATGATAATGTCCTTTGAAATGCTTGAATGTTGAGAATAGTAGATCTAAAGAGAGAGCCTTCTTGCTTCAATGAAGATCCACCATAGCTTTTCCTCAAAATGCTTGATTGAAGATGATGATATGTCCTCCTAGCTTGTCCTTCTATATCATCCTCTTGCTTGTTTTCATCACCATTTCATCATGTCATCTCCCAATTTCGTTTCATGATCAAATGAAGGCAAAAGAGAGTGTTTATATAGAGATCTCAACATAGGCCTCCTAGGGAAATGCAAGAGATCCAAATTTAAATTTCACCTTGAATCATGGTCCAATCATAATTTCCAACTAAGGAGGGAACATATTAATTCAAATATCAGAGAAAACACTTCCGCATCCGAACCCAGGGACCTATTTTAAGTCCTGAACCCCGATAAGCTCTAGATTTGAAAGCAGGGACCAACACCCGACAGAGGTCTATGTTGACCTCACCTTTGACCTAGGTTAAGGTTGACCTTGACCCTAACCTAGGTCAAGGTTGACTTTGACCCTGACCTGAAGTTTCAGGAAGGTCACCAGAAAGTTGCTGAGAGGTTCCCAAGTCAGCCGGGGACCTAGGAAGGTTGGGGAATGTGCCAGAATGTTAAGAAGGTTGGGAGTCCTAGAGAGAGTAGGATGAGACCCAGCAAGACCAATACATAGGTCCTACCTAGAGAAAAGATCCATAGAGAGAGAAATCTAGGTGGATCCACAAGATCCTAACCCTAATTTCACCTACACATGTATAATCAAGCACAAATGCAAATTTAATATGTAAACCTACAAAATGAGGGTGCTAAACCTATCAAAATGGAAGTGCTTCCATTTTAAGATGATACATTTAGCCCCCACTTTATCTTGGATATGATACTACGTGATTATGCAAGCTAAAGTAAGAAAACATCATAAAGTATAAAAAGGATATAGCCAAGTCCTCAATGCAAAGATCTTGCAAGAAACCACTAGTATCCACAACATGCAGCACATGAGGTTAATGAAAATCTAAAGAGAACCCAAGTCTTACTATGATGATCTCAAGAAGTATATAGAGCCCCTTATGCCCCCTTGATTCGGCTTACTAATTCATGGATGGTGAAACAGGGTGATAAGGTGATTTCTATATATTGAATATGTAATTTGTTGAAAAATTCCTTTCCTAAACTTTTGATAAGGGTCCTAAACCTTCCTAAACTGATTTAAGAGGTTATTTATCTAAATCACAATTCCAACACCCCTGACGGCACTAAAAATGGAGCTACCAAACTCAAGTTATGATGAAAAGAATATATGTCTATCTAAATGCATATAAAGGGAAAATTCAAGTTTAACTTTAACATCTTCAAATGAAACCCTAGTAAAACCCTAATTTACTGTATATAAATAAGATAAAGAGACACTTACCACCTCATTCTTACCATTTACAAAGTTTGGGAAAGGAGATAGGATGTCGAAGAGAGAGGAGTTTTGAGCGAGCCACATGGAGGTTCTGAGGGAGTGCCTGGCTAGCAGACAACCACTACCCGAGGTAAGTTCCTATTTCTAGTTCCTGTGCTTTAACATTTCATGTTTTTATAGGGAAGGTCAACCCTAACCCAATAAGGTTGACCCTGACCCAGTAAGGTCGACCTTGACCCATTAAGGTTGACCCTGACTGGGAAGGTTATGTCCTTCTTGGGGGCAAGTCAACCCTAACCCATAAAGATCGACCTTGACCTAATAAGGTTGACCCTAACCCATAAAGGTTGACCTTGACCCATAAAGGTTGACCTTGACCAGGTCAAGTGGGTATAGAAGATTATTGATGTAGAAGTACTGATATGATTCATGTTTGTGCTCACAGGATCCAGTCCATCTTTGAGAGCATCCCTTCAGAGGGTTACTACTATCTGTTAGAGGGAGTGTCACCGAGCTATAGTAGGAGGAGATATAGTTATTAAGAGATGTGGGATTGTACCGGGTAGTAGTCCTACCACAACTAAGGTTCCATCGATCCATGATATCAGACATGATAGAGAGATGGGATGAGGATACATGTTCTTTCCATCTTCCATCAGGAGAGATCACAGTCACGCTGGAGGATGTGTACAGGATCCTACGAATTCTTGTCTGAGGCAAGCCTATCAAACTGAGAATACCGTGGGGTCTACCTAAGATTTTTTCAGATATGGAGTATTTTTTGGGATGGGTACCACAGTTGAGGACCTGATCAGATCAGATATCTCTGGCAGCCATACTAGCAGGTCTGACACCTTTGGTACGGAGAGTGATGCTATGTATACTTGCTCTGTTTGTAGTGCCCAACACACAGGGTACAATATTTTTAGCACCATTCACCCATCTCATACATAGGATGGAGAGTGATAGGGTCACCATCTCATGGGGCCACAACATGTTGGTTCATCTTTATCACAAGCTAAGTTAGTTAGTGAGATACCACCACGAGAGTCTTACGATGTGCACCCTGCTAAAGGTTTGGATGTTTGAGCATTACACATGTACATGACCACATGGTACTCCTACGATGATAGATGCAAGCACACCAAGAGCCTTTTCATATCCGCTAGTAGATGTCTAGCAGCATGGAGATATCCTCTTTTGAAGGGTATGCTTTGACTATATACTAGGTATAGATGTGATATGGAGACCTTATTGTGAGATGATAGAGTGGCCGGATACCCAACATCAGTTGAGACACTCATAGCAGCATAAGATACTAGAAGGTCCTACCAATCATGTTATGATGCCATATTACTATGATAGGGTGATGAGACAGTTCTATTTGATACAGGGTGTCCCTCATATAGTACCTCGGTATGCATATCCGATGGGATACTATCAGAGACCCGGTGCCATACATCGACTAATAGTAGCTGATATTGTGGATAGTGAGATAGATGAGACTGAGGATATAGAGGTATCCCCTAATCTATCCTATGTAGGTGTTAGTAGAGAGTATATCAGATACTAGAGTTTACAGGGGACCCATGCTACCTTCCCTGATGACTACCCCACAGGTGATCCGGGTCCTTCAAAGAGGAACCACCAAGGAGATGACATACTAGTAGGAGAGGAGGAGGATCAGAGAGATGAGAAGGAGCCTCCCTTTGGGGGAGATCCTATGGAGGAGGAGAGAGCAGAGGAAAGAGCAGTGGAGATGCCACCAGGCCATAGTATAGGGACCGATGATTAGCCAGTCTATGTTACTCCCTTGAGATCACAGTGACCTCCTTGAGTGCACACAGAGACACCACCACCAAGGCCTAGATAGAGTGAGCAAGGAGTGAGTAGTCATTCCATGCCCCCACCATCTAGATCCTTTAGTGATACCCAGGTAGGAGATCTAGGTATGATACAACTTTAGAATTTTTTGAATAATGATTTTGTTTAGAAGAAGAAATTAAATAAGTTTTATATTTGAATTTTGTAGGGATCATAGTGGAGTGGAGGAGTTTTGTATCCGAGGTTCTGAAGGATACATGTATATCCTATTCACTGCCAGCTAGAGAGAGAGAGTCCCTTATAGGACAAAGGGAACCCGGAAGACATGCAAATATCTTCCTATGTGTACAGTGAGAGTTAAGGTTATGCAAGGAAAGAGAAGAGAAACTGATGGCTGACATGCAGAGAGTCCATGAGAAGATCCAGGAGATGAGCATATCGAGGAGTCACACACAGACTACCATTCTAAGATCCTTAGCCTCACACCATAGATATGAGAGAACTGGGAGCCACCAACCTTCAGAGCATTGAGATAAAGATTAATAGATATGGCACTTTGTGCCACATGTGTACCAAACTCGAAAAATTTTATTTATGAAAAAAAAATTTGTTTTTGGAACAATTAGTTCTATGGTTGATTACTTTTTACTTTCATCAATACACAAAACTTGAAAGAGGAAAAGAAAATATGTGTGAAATGCATTCTAAGTTATATAACTTATAAAATAATTATTCTATAAGGAACACATACACACATAAAGAAAGAAATGATGTTTTAGGGATAATAAGGTATGAGATGCATGATATTAATAGGTTCCTTAAGAGGAACGCCATTCATATCAGCAATTTTATAAGCACCTGAAGAAAAATCCTCAATTACCACAAAGGGTCCAAGCCAATTTGGACTAAATTCTCCTTTCTCACTGGGTAAAGCATTCACATTTCTTTGGTTCTCATATAAGACTAAATCACCTACCAAGAATGACTACTCAATCACTTTGTGATTATATTGTTTTTGGAGTGATTTATGATAGGCCTTAATGTGTTCCAAAGCATTTATTCATTGTTCGTCTAACATTTCTAATTCTTTTAATCATTGTTCCTAGAAAGTATCTTTGTCAATGATCCCATGAAATGAAACACGCAAGGATGGTATTTCTAATTCCAAAGGCATGATAGCATAAGTCCCATAAACAAGATTATAAGGTGAAGTACCAGTGGCCATACAAACACTAGTCCTATAAGCCCACAAGGCATAAGTAAGCTGTGTATGCCAATCATTCACATGTTTGTTGAATTTTTTCTTTAATATTTTTTCAATAACCTTATTTGATGCTTTAGCTTGACCATTAGATTGAGGGTAGTAGGGAGTAGAAAATCTATGTTGTATATGATATTTCTCCATGAATTTCATGACTTCTTTGTTCTTAAAAGATGTACCATTATCGAAAACTAATATTGAAGGAATACCAAATCGTGCTATAATATGGTTAAGGATGAAATCACAGATAATATCTGTAGTAGTAGAATGAAGAGGGATAGCTTCTACCCATTTCGTAAAGTAATCCATAGCTGTGAGAATGTACGTATGTCCTTGAGAAGAAGCCGGTGAGATTTTTCCAATAAGGTCAAAACCCCAAATGCTAAAAGGCCACGGAGCAACTTGATTACGAAGCTCATGAGTAGGAGCATGGATTAGATTACCATGTTGTTGACACTGAGGACACTTTTTGACCAATGTAAAGGAATCTTGTTCCATTGTTTGCCAGTAGTATCCCATTCTAAGGAGTTTATTAACTAAAGATTTCCCACCAAAATGTCATCCACAAGAACCAGAGTGAGCCTCTGCTAAAGCTATAGGTACTTTGGTTTTGTTAAGACATCTTAATATGAAAATGTTGTAAGAATGTTTGTAAAGTGTTTACCCTAAAATGATATAGCAAGAGGCAAGCTTTCTAATATGATTACGTGTGTTCCTTGTTTCCAATTCTTGAAAAGTATTATCTTTTAGAAAATGAAAGATATGTGAATACCATTCATCTAAATGCAAACTACAACAATCAACAATAACCTTATCAAAAATTATAGGGGATTTAAGAGTGTGTATAGTGAATTGAAAGTCCTCATTGTTATTTTCAAGACAAACCAAAGAAGCCGTGCTTTCCATGGTGTTTGCATGTCGATTATCTTTCCTAGGTAAAGTTTGAATTGTGTAAGAAGAGAATTGTGAAAGAATATCCAGAGCCAAATCTTGATATTGTGCCATCTTATTTTTCTTAGTTTGATAACCTCCTTTGATTTGTTCCACAATAAATTTCAAATCCCCATAAATTTCTAAGTTTTTAATATGAAGAGATGAAGCTGCTCATAAACCAGCTATAAGACCTTCATACTCCGCAATGTTGTTAGTACATGGAAAAGTTAGTTTATATGACATAGGGATCGGTTTCTTCATAGGAGGGATCAAGATGATGCCCACCCCAAAACATGTCTTTCATCTAGAACCATCAAAATATAACTCCCAAGTATCATCTTGTTTGATTGCAAATATATGCTCATCGGGGAATTCTATTGAGGTAACAGTTTTATTAGAATGAGGACAAGGAGCTTCAGCTAAATAATCAGTTAAAGCTTGTCCTTTAATGGACTTTTGAAGGATGAAATTGAGATCAAATTCTATGAGCAACATCACCCATTTTGCTAATCAACCAGAGAGATTGGTTTTTGAGAAAAGGAGTTTTAAAGAATCAAATTTAACAATCAGATTGACCTCAATATTGAGCAAGAATGCTGGAGTTTTTGACAAGCATAAACTAAAGCCAAGCATTTTTTTTCTAGTTGAGTATATCATGTTTCATAATCCAACAAGGTCTGACTAATATAGTATACCAATCTTTCCTTTCTGTCACTATCATGTTGAGCCAACAATGCACTCACAGCATTGGAAGTGGCAGAAGTATATAGATAAAAGGGTTTATTGAATTGAGAAGGTTGTAGGATAGGAGGATTAGCTAGATATTATTTAAATTTGTCAAAAGACTTCTTGCATTCCTAGTTCCAAGAAAAAGTAGTATCTTTTCTTAGTAAAGAAGTAAAAGGAACAGTCCTATCGGCTAGGTTAGAAACAAAGTGATGAATAGATTGTATTTTACCTTGTAAACTGCGCAATTGAGAAATATTCTTAGGAGGAGGCATGTTAATAATAGCATCAATCTTCTCAGTGTCAACTTCTATTCCTCGCTTAGAGATAATAAATCCTAATAATTTTCAAAAATCAACTCCAAAAGCACATTTCTTAGGATTTAACCTCATGTTGTAACTCCTAATTCTTTCAAATATTTGTCTTAAAATGAATACATGATCTTCTCTTTGTATAGACTTTGCCAAGATATCATCCACATAATCTTCCAAAATATTATGAATGTAATCATGAAAAATCAAAGTCATGGCGCGTTGATAAGTAGCTCCCGCATTTCTTAATCTAAAAGGCATCATGACCCAACAAAATATCCCATAAGGTGTAATAAATGCAGTTTTAAGTTGATCCTCAATAGGAATAAAGATTTGATTATAACCCAAAAATCCATCCATAAAAGACAATAATGCATGACCGGCTATTGAATCCACAATCATGTCAATATTAGGTAGCGGGAAGTCATCTTTTAAGGATGCTTTATTTAGGTCTCAGAAATCAGTGTACATTCTTATTTTATTTCCTCCTTTAGAAACAGCCACAATCTCAAGAAAATGGCCGCTCATTAACATGGGATGGTGTTGATCATTGGTTAAAGAAGCTTGTCGTAATGGAGATCCCAATGTTATGTCAATGGTACTTGATCTAGCATATGGTTTGAGAGGTAGAAAGGTACGTATAAGTTTACTAACCATGACCCATAAGTTTAATATCAACTCATGGATTGATGCAAATAATCTTGACATGTTTGAATAACTGCAAATCAAACACCACAAAGCTATGTACTACCATGGCTGTAAATTTCACATAAAAAATATAGATGACACAAAGAAAACTTGTGATTCTAGGATAAGTGCAGTCTTTGAGATCACTAATATTGCATCTAGAAATGACATACATCATCAACAATTTGAAAATTGATACTATGGAGTTTTGGATGATATACTTGAGTATGACTTTAATTCATTCAAATTAGTTCTATTTGTCATCAAATGGTATAGGCTACAACTAAATCAAAATGATCCTGATAGGACTATTATTGAACATAATAGTGGATTTACAATGATTAATACAAGGTCATTTGAGCTAGTTGGAGATGAGCCCTATGTTCTTCCAAGACAATGTGAGCCAGTGTTTTACTTTGGCATTCCACATAAACCAGGTGGGTAATTTGTTGTTAGATATTAATCCAAGAGGAAGGTAGGTAAAGTATAATGTGATGGAAGAAGAAGATACTAAAAAATTAGAAGATGAAGTAAATGATGACCATGAACAATTGTTACACAATGAAGAAGAAGAAGAAGAAGAAGAAGAAGAAGAAGAAGAAGAAGAAGAAGAAGAAGAAGATGATGATGATGATGATGATGATTCTGGTGATGCTAACAATGATGGTGATGATGATGACGATCATGATCATGGTGATGAAGATGGTGTTGATCAAGTTGAATATGGTCATGATGATGATGGTCAAGATAATGGTGGTGAAGATGATGATGATGGTGATGAAGATGGTGGTTGTGTTGGTCATGATGATGATGACAATGATTAAGGTGACAAGTACAATGATGGTGACGATGATGATGATGATAGTCATGATGATGACATGGGTGAAGAGAATGATCAATAACATGATCAATTAAATGTATGTCAAGATATGATCAATGTCACGTGCGAGGTATTGATTTATTCATAGAAATTTGTTTGACTTGTATGTCTTTATAATTAATTTATTATGTGTTGAACTCTAATGTCATGGAGTATATTTTGCATCATGTAAATTTTGTCTTCTATGTAATTTGTAGCTTACATATCATGTAATTTTTGGCTAACTTAAGATAAATTTTTTACATATGCAGGAAATTTAACGCCTTTGACATGGATCGACAAGTATAATTTATTATTTAGTTTCCTTCTCTTTAGTCATAAAAATATATAAATCCTACTATGTCTCTCATTTGATGGATTATAGCTATCACAAAATAGGTATTTGTCTGATCCATCTTCCTCAAGTGAGGAAAATGCGGGAATAGAAGACAAAAGTGAGACATCTAGTAGGTCTAAAATACGGAGATTAACTAGAGGTCAAAATATTATAAGAAAATTTAATAAAGGAATACAATTTTTCCTTGTTGATGGGGGGTCATGTTCTTATGATAATGAGACCAAAGGTGATAGGAAGGTTCCCTTAAGGTAAACACATCTTTAGAAAGAATGGGTACCCAAGGAACTTCCTCCAGTTAACACTAATTTTTTTGTTAACAAAAGGATATATCACATAGCTCCATCTTCATTACATGGTTTCGGCTTATTTTCCATTTCTAGCATAAAGGTCACTTAGAATCAAGTTGTTGAATTGATGGAGTATGTAGGATGTTGTTACAATTACAATAATTGGATGCGGATTGTGAAATAAAAAAAAAATTATGCATAGGTATGCATTAACAACAAATTATATACAATGCAAAGAAAATGATCAAACTAAAAGGCTCGCTATGTATATTGATGGAAGGCCAAAAGAAACAGGGAATATTGTAGGTTTTATAAATAGTTCTTGACCTGTGTCAACTAATAAGCGGTCGAATTGTATATTCAAGGTAGGCGAGGGAAATCATGTATTTGTAAGTGCGATAAAATCTATAAGTGTAGGGGAAGAGCTTCTGATAGATTACAATTTGAATCGTGTAGATACAAAAAATTTCTCTATCATGGGACTAGTAAGTATAATTTTTAAATCAATTGCCTCCAATTAATATTGACTCCAATATACAATCTACTATTTTATTAATAAATTTTTTTGGTAAGTTTATTACGTTCATTTTGCCGCTGATTGCTAAGAATTACTAAACTTTGTCAAAGGGTGACATGGATCCACCACAAGACATATGTGGGGATGCTCCTCACATACCTTCTTCATCAAAGGTAAACCTTAATTAGTGTAATTCTACAAATTATATAGAAAAAAATTTCATATTATTATGTTCTTTTCTTTATGGATTTGGAGTTATTTTGATAGAATTTTACTGATATTGATGTCACAACATGATACTTATTGATAGGGAAAAGCACAAATGATGGTAGATCAATTGCGATCTAAAATTGAGGTGGAATTTTTAGATGACATCGCACGTAGCGCTAACCCTGTCTTCATGGCTACTCACATTATAAATAAATATAGTAAAGAAATTCTTAACCTTGTCATGGAAGCAAACACAAATGAGGAGACAAAGGCACACAAAGATGAATTGATATGTAGAGTCAATTGTATGAATGTAAGCAATAATTAATCTTAAGCAATAATTAAAGTTCAATAGATGTTTATATTTTATACTATCTTATGGATCATGATGTAAAATATGATGTGTTCTTCTTATAGGATTTTTTGACACCTGTGAAATATGGTCAATATGGTGAGGATTGTAGTGCACAGCCTTCATGTAAATAATCCTTAAACCTTTAACCATTCATTTAACCTTTGTATGCATTATTGACTCAACTTATTTTTGGTATGCTTCTAGTACCCTATTTAATCTTTATCCATTGAAAATGTCTTTGCTAAAAATGTATTCTTTAGCTCATGATGAAGTGCAGATGCCTCCTTCGATCAACAATCTGATATTGCCGACTACATTGTCCGCAACAAGGAGCTTGCAGACATCTTCCTCTGTACCAGCTACAAATGGTAAAACCTTGTTTTTCTATATTTTTTAATGTGCTAATCACGCATTGATTATTTTTCATGTGTGAATTTTATACACATGGACCTATTTTGTGTACTAATTGATATACCTACATGTGGTACAAGAACAAAGACCAGTACTAGTGAAGCTCAACCATTTTCTGGATCAACCCGTGTTACTATTATTGGTTCATTTGTAAGGTCATTGTTGTTGAACAAGAAAAATATTTTTCCGTTAAAAGTACCAAAGCTTCCAGGAGCTTTAAAATTGTTATTATTTATAGTGTAATTGTAGTTTACTTATACATAACTCATTTTGGACTGATAATCCGATGATTTTTTTTGTAGGAAATGATGTTTTTTATGATACTCTTTTTGAAATGACATTGAAGCTATTAGGGCCCACCATACGTAAAAGGTACGTAGCTTAATAATATTGGTACAATATTTTTCTTATCTTCCATTTTTTGTACTATATTAAAGTTATGATGTCTAACAATTTTTATTTTTTTTAAAAGGTGGAATGAACAGGATGCTGACTTAAAAAATCAGGTCATTAAATCTTTAGAGGACCTCTTTGGAAATAAAACTTTTGACAGTGCCCTGATTCTTAAAAAAGCATGCAAACATATAAAGACTGTGAGGGACCAATATAGAAGGGATCTAAAGGATAACCCAAAGTATGAGCATCCTCCTATGATTCCACCGATGGAGTGCAATGAAATAATGGAAGATGCAAAAGAGAAAAGGCTAATGGGTAGAGTAATTCAACCAGAAGATAGAAAAATAAGGTATGATGTGATAGTATTAAGTAGAATGTAATCATGCACTAATTAGTGCTATTTGTAAATATATAATCTAACATGTTTCAAACTTTTCATAGACTGCAAGACACATCAAAAGCTACAGAAGCGAGATTAAAAAAGGTTGGCCAACACAAACTTGGCTCTGGTGGCTATATGAAACTTCACTCTTGACTTGTAAGTAGTAGCATTGGAATTTCATATCAAATGTATATATATAAGGTTGCAAATAATTTTGTTTAATAAAATCATACATGCAAAACTTATGATATTAAACAAAAAATACAAGGCACGAAATTCAATGTAGAGCCAATGGATGAAGATAAAATAATAGCCTTAAAGGAAGGCTATAAAGTTGTGGCTACATGCCTAAGCCAAGAATCTAAAAGCCATAACAAAGAATTTGCTGCACCAGATGAGACACAGGTAAATTGGTCAAATGAAAAGTAAATCGAATTGAATAGTTAATTTCAAACATAAATTGACTATTTGATGATAAAAATGTGCACGACATTTCACTATAGCCTTCAAATCCTATCATAGAACCTAGGTGTGATGAAGGCCATGATGTGCATCACAGTGGTGGAGGTATTAATTTGCTATTGGAAATAAATTATGTAATTATTAATAGAATTTAACATCTTTAATTGCAATTGGTCGTATAACCTTTTCTTTGAATATTTTAGAGCATGTTGAGCATGTTGAGGTGGTAGCAGATCAAAATGTTATTGTACATGATGTGACATTACAAGGTAAAGAAAAATACATATTATATTCTACTGGTAAAGGAAATACATGTAACAGTAAAAATAAGTATGTGAGTTTAACCCATTTACTTGTTATTGCAGCACACCCCCTTTAATGCAGCAACCTCATGCTCCTCAAAACAGGAGGAAACATCATAATTTGAGATCTAACCACAAGAGGAGGAGGAAGATATTGATGCTCCTGGAAATCTTTTCCTTAAGAAATCTAAGAAAAACCCAAAAAAGAAATGATTTCTTAAAAATTCTCTTGGATAAAACTTGTCTGATTAACTTTGTTGGATAATGAAAGAACGTTGTTTTAAGTAATTATCTATGAATGTTGTGTATTAATATTCAATTTCATGTCATGTTAATGAATATTTTTATGTTTTAATGAATTCTTGATTAGTGTTGTGTATTAATGAATGTTATATCATATTAATGAATGTTATGTGATTGTATTGATTGAATGTTATAGTTCATAAATGGATGATTGAAGTGTGTAATTAAATGTTAATAAGAAATTTAGATTGATGTTAGGGAGAGGGGGGGTGAGGGCAGATGAGTTTCCACCTTCACATGGTTGGTCTTGTCAAGTAGATAATATTAAAGTATTCTCGAAACCAAGTGAAGCTCAAACTAACATACCTTCATTATTTAATCAATTTCATTCATTCTAGGTCTTTGTTCATAAGTGCATTTTGAATGTGTCATTGTCAGGAAACTATCAAATAAAAAATTGGAAGGGCCAATAGTAAACTTGTCTGACATGATTCAACTTCATTTTGTGTAAGTATTCTCTTCTTGAATGTGTCAACCTCTCTTGGCCTAATGTCATGCTCAAAACTAGGGAAAAACACACAAATTTTTTTTTCTTAAAACACATAAGTATGTACAACTAACAATGGTTGAGTTGGAAAGGTGATAGCAAGGTAGACTTAACGTTCGAGTTACAAGATATATACGAAGAATAAATTAGGGTCATGTCACAAACACATGCAGAATTGGGGCATCAACTAATCTGGATTATTTCATTGGTTTGTGTTTTTGAGTAGGTGAAGTGTTAAATCAGTTCCTTTGGACTCCCATTTTCTCACACAAAGTAGTAATATATGTTAACAATATGTAATTTGCATGTAGCATTCATAAACAATCCACCTAGCTTGTTAATACTTCCACATGTCATGTACATGGGACATGTGGTAGATGCTGGCTATTTTAGCCCAACAAAAGAGAATGTCTCATGTCATTCTCACATTAAATACATTTGTCTAAGACTAAAATATCTTTATATAAATATTGACTTATTAAGTATCTTGGAGAGCTTGAGTCAAAATCAGGTCATGAGTTTAATTTAGCACAAGAGTGTGCCACTTGTTGATGCATAGTTGTGTTCCACATTCTATCATAATAGACCATTTATTTCATTCTAATTTGTTAAGTTATTATTTTGATTGTCAAGTTGTCAATGATAAAGTGAAAATTTCATGACCTTTCATTGATTTTGTATAAATGTTATGGATTGTACATGTTTATATCACCCATGACCCTTCTAATTGTGGTCACCCCATATTAAATCTCTACACATTATGAGTCATGTATTTATTCTAAGTATAAGTGGAGCTAGTACTTAGACATCTCACTGGTCATAGAAACCTTGAAGGAAGTTGAGTTGTTAGATTATATAGTAATTAAGAATGATTGAATCTCATATTAGTCTACCTTATTTTTTATATGTCAATATAGTTTTTTGTCTATATAATGACAAAAAACTTAGTTCCCTCATTGTCACATCAACTATATCAAAACACTAAATAATGGATTCCATATTTATTTTCCAAATTCTACTTGGAAATTTTATACATATGTAAGCCTCTATAATTTTGTGAAATTATATATATATATAAGCCTCTACAATATTGATGAGTTCTTTGGGGTGGTGAAAGAGATGCTGCCCATGTACTCAAGGTTTCACAGGTCATTAACCAGCCCTTGGTCATATCAAAAGGTGCTAAAATAGTTAGATTACAAAGTGCATGAGGAGCCCTCCGAAACATAGAGTGAAGCCTAGTATTGCTAGTATATGCATAGTAAGCTACCTCAAGATGCTAAGGATCAAATGCATGATTTTCTATTATCTTAGCTATTGAAAATTTTATGATAGGATAGAAAAAAAAATTCTATGATCTATTGGAAACACTATCATTATTCAACATTGTTTTGCACCTTAAACACATTGAATATTCATCTTGGAATCAAACTTTTAGCCCTCCAATGTTATTCATCACTTCTCTTACACATTGGTATCCCCAAATCACTAGACTTTCATCATTTTAAAAATTACTACAGAAATATAAATGCTTGCAATCAATTGTGTTGTTATGAAACCTATGCTAGTTTTGGCAACAAACATAGGCTTATCTTAGCATAAACTTTGTGAAGTTTTAGTTTGTAGTAGAGAAAATATAATGTGATTATATCGATTTTCATATCAATTTTAGCTTTTAGTAGAGAAAATATAATGTGATTATATGGATTTTCATATCAATTTGATTATATTGATTAACTCGTTATTCTCTTCTCACAGGTGAAAGCTCTGAAGAAGAATCAGATGAGGAAACTGAATCTAGTATAATATTTTTTTGCCTAGAATAAATCTTCCTAATTTTTTTGTCAACCAAAGACAAGTAAATAATTTTTTTTAAATTTGTCTCCTTACAGTTATTTTTTAGTTAGTTTGTTGAGCATCAGATAGTGTGTAAAATATGGAATTTTTATATTAATCTTATGCTTCTTTATTGCCTGTACCACTTACATCCAGAGCCTAAGGCTAAAACTGTTAAAGAAACGACATATGAGTGGGAGCTTCTAAATGATGTCAAGGTAGTCTAGCTTCGGAATCTGAAGGAGGTCACTAATGAAGAATATTCCAACTTCTACCATTCACTTTCAAAGGTTTGTGAACTACAACTTTAAAGTTTGGTTAATCTATTTTCAGAATATTGTGAATGCGTCTGCTAGGATGATAATAAAAGGGTCTTTAACAATAGACTTGAGGAGCATAGATAAGACATCAAAAGGATTTTAAGCCATAATTTTTTGAAGGCTAAATCATTTAACAATCCTGATTTTTTTTTGTTTTTAATAATGTTAGCACTCATACTTGGACAAAATGATTTGTAGTATTACTATTAGATTGTTAACTTCAGATGATAGTTTTCCTTAGTAATAGAAACAATTTGGTCAAAAATTAGATTGTAACAGCTGAAACAACACCATTTTCAAGAAAGGAAGTGTGATCCCCATTGCGTGTAGGAGTGGGGAAAAGTGGTGCAAGGTGTATTGTCAAGGATAATCAATTTTTTGCACAACTGCTTGAGAAGGATCTGCATCAATATGATGTAAGTTGCCATTGAGCTTTACTTTACCTTTGTTATGTTAATTTTTATTTTTTGAAAATTTTGAAAATTTTATTTATAACAGCATTGCATGAATTTATCATTGATTGACTGGTGTGTCTGCCAGTAAATGTTTATTGTACTAGAAAACTATTCCCAGTGTATTCTTAGTTTAAATTTTGAGAAATTGTGAAATTTATCCTCACATCATTAAGCATTGATGTTGATTTATTTGGCATGAGTGATCTGCTTCATGTGCATTGTCTGTTAGAGTATCTATTTATCTTCACTTATTAATTAGATCATGTTGATTTAATTATTAAGTTGTCTATGTACTCTTTTTTCACTTAAGCTGTCTCTTAGGTGCATATAATTAATATTTCATATTAATTATATTGTACAACCTAGCTTTTCCCTTTTTAGGGTTTCGTTCACCTTTAAGGTTGAACTTTTATAATTATTGTTTTATTACTTTTGGAAATACATTTTACTCTCACTCCACTGAGATTTTCCAAGGTTGTACTTCTATTTCTGTGGTTTCAATTCAGTATCAGGTTATTTGCATGCAGGTGTTCTTGGCATTCTGTGAAGTTGGATTTCTCAACTTCTACATGGTATCAGAGCTATCCTGCTGCTGCCTGGTATGAGGGTTTTTGAAGCCGTGATTCATAGCTGACAGTGGAAAAGTTTCTTCTCTCTAGAGGGTTGTGGGCTTGCCCTTCACATATGGTATTCTCTATAGGATGATATTTTTAGCCAAAACAGACTCCACCATCACGCTTAGAAGGTCTGGGAGAGTCAAAATACATATAAAGTTTGATATTTTTGGTCACAGTGACCTCTGAAATTTTTTTTTGGCCTCCTAGGCCGTACGACTTGAAAAATGAGGAAGAAATTAAAAAAAAAATTAAAAAAATACTTTTTTTTATTTGGTTTTAGGGCTGTCAGAGTGCAGCCAGAGCGTGCCTCCCCCACGCCACCCCGGCGCCACCGCGACCCAGCCCAGCCTGGCCTGCGCCCGGTCCCCTACCGGCGCGTCGCCCACCGGCCACCGCAGCCGTTGCCGGCTGTGCTGCACCCGGGAGCCACCCGGGAGCTGCCCGTCCTCCTCCACCACTAACTGCCAGCCACCGGCCCACCACCCCAGTGCACAGTACGGTGCTGACATCAGCAATAGGAAATTTTTTTTCTAGGCAGACTTCATAATTTTTCCCACAGTTTCTGCATTTTTCGGCGACTAAATTTTTTTTTTCAGCGACAGGCCCAACAGCCGTCAAATTTTTTCACGTCGATAGTGATGGTCATTTGAACATCAAATTTTATCTAGTGTCTGGTTTTTTCCAGAGAGTTGGTTTTCAGAGGGGCACTTGGTTTTTTGGCCATATCTTGGGCATATGGTGTCCATTTTCAAAAAATTAAATATCGCCGAAAAGGTGTTTCTGAGATGAACATGATAATGCTGGTCTTGTTTGTTGATTTGGCCATTTGAGCTCTCTTTTTATGCATTGAAGTAGAGGCTTCCATTTTCCTCCATCTCTGCATCCGGCGTCCAGGTTTTTTTCTTATTTTTTATGCTTTCAGTAATTTTTTCTTTACTGTACGGGGGATAGAATCATACATTATGGGGGGTGCATTTGCTATCTATAATTTAATTTCAGAAAATGACCCTTCTACTTCTGTCTTTTTCTTCTCTCAATGTCACACCCCTCTGTGGCCCAGCTGACACCGCATAATTACCACACCTGGAAAGCACACATGACCAAGATACTCATGTCACGTGGCTTATGGTCATGTATAGATGAAAACCAACCTATCCTGCAGTGTCCTTTTGAGGTACTTCAACACAGGATTAAAATAGATGAAGCCATGGGCTTGATTACACTGAACATCTCTGACAGTCTCCTTTTTCACATGGATGGTTTGACAACTCCTAGGGCCATTTGGGGCAAGTTTTCAAATTTGTTTGGCACAATGAATGAGTTTCGGGCACTACAACTTGATGCAGAGCTGACCACTTTGACTCCTACTAGCTTTCCCACTATGGAGGAATTCTTGATGAAGTTCAAATCTCTGCGCTCAATTTTGCAGGGATGTGGGAGAAATAAGACAGATGATGAGTGTATCTTCCTAATACTCTCAAAGTTGAGAGGACAATATCAGATCTTTTCTTTGACTTTCTACTCCACCATGGATGCTTTAGGTACTAGACACACCATGCCTTCATTTAAGACATTTTTTGATTGGTTGACATGGGAACATGCAAAGATCTAACAGATGGATGCTTCTGGCTCTTCTAGCCAAGCATTGGTTGCTCAGTCTTCATAGGAGAAACAAAAATAGAAAGCCAAACCAAAGAAATATTTAGTAGGCAATGAGTATTCCTTCAAATCTGCACAAAAAAATGATTCAAAACCTCCAGCCAACCCTTCCAAGGGTAAATCTTCTTCGAAGTCTACTGAGTCTACCTCCAAGACTAAGAAGAAATCAGTTGAGACCTGTAGTTTTTGTGGAAAGGATGGAAATCCTATTTCTAGGTGCTGGAAATGTTTGGAGGCTTTAGAGGAGGCCATGCAGGAGCATCACATTTCAGCTCCTTAGTCTATATCCTCCCCTGCAGGGAAAGGTCATGCTCTTACTGCATGAGCTACGACTTCTAGGCCCACCTAGATTCTTGATTCTAGTGCCTCTCACCACATGACTCACACTCAGTAGTTGGTCACCTCACTTGCTCCTTGTGCGACTTCACAGATTTCTGTTGGGAACTCATCTCATCTTTCTATTTTGGGTTCTAGTTCTGTTGCATTAGCTAGGGGTTCTCTTTAGGATGTTCTTTTTGTCCCTAACATTTCAATGAACCTATTGTCTATCTATCAGATTTGCCACTCTGGCTCTGGTAAGATAGTTGAGTTCTCACCACATCATGTGGTTATTCAGGACTTACATGATTCTAATATGATTATGGCTACTAGGAGTGTTGACACTACATCCTGACTATACAGATTTGATGGATTTGAGTCTCCTGCTGGCACAGGTTCCTGTCTTATAGCACATGCAGATTTAGTGAGAAGACTTTGGCATGAGTGTTTGGGCCATGTCAATTACATATGTCTTCAGTAGATGAGCACACAAGAACTTATTCTTGGGCTCCCACAGATTACTTGCACTTATGGGGTTTGTCAGGGTTGTGTTCTTAGAAAACAAAATAGGGGTCCTTTTCCTCACAGACGGGCTACTTGTGCTTTGGCACCATTGGAGTTGATTCATAGTGACCTCATGTTGTTTCCCACTCCTTCTTTTTCTGGTGCTAGATATGTGCTTACTTTCATTGATGACTTCTCTAGGCACACATGAGTGTACTTTTTGAAGTACAAGTTTGATGTCTTTGATTCATTTCAAGTCTTTAAGACATTCGTGGAGAAGCATTATGGTCTTTCTATTCACTGGATACACACAAATAATGGGGGGGAGTATGTGAACCAAGATTTTAGGGATTTTTTCTCTGAACATGGTCTTCAGCATCGATTTTTAGTGCCCTACACCCCTCAGCAGAATGGTGTGGTAGAGAGAAAGAATAGAACACTTCAGGAGACGGCTAATTGTATGATACAGTCTAGGTCGATGGATTCATCTTTTTGGGCAGAGGCAGTCAATTGTGCCTACTATATTTAGAATCATATGCCTCACAAGGAAGTTCAACATATGACTCATGAGGAGGCTTGGTCTCATGTCAAGCCTGATGTATCTTTATTCTGAGTTTTTGGTAGTGAAGCATGGGCATTTGTGCTTGATGCTCAGAGGAGAGCGATGGAGTGGAAGAGCTGACACCTCAGTTTTGTTGGCTACTATGAGGATGTTAAGGCATACAGTTTGTTTGGTCCTGATTCTAGAGAGGTCTTGTTTCAACGAGATGTCCAGTTTGATGAGCGCCTTCCTATAGTAGATAACCCACTTCCAGAGTCTACTTCACCTACCACTACTCCCTCATCTCTTCCAGCTTTGTTTCAGGATGATGAGGATGATGATCTTGGTGATCCCCATTTACCTCCACCATAGGATCCTCCACCGATGCCTCGATGGGCTCATGTTATAGTTGATGCTGCAGGATCTCTGGCTGGTGACCCTTCCACTTCCCATTGCACCCGATCTCATATTATGGGTTCTAGTCTTCTGAGTCATGCTATTTGTGGTGATCCTTAGACATTTGCGATAGTGATAGGACATACTAAGTGGGATAGTGCTATGGACAAGGAGTATTCTTCTTTGATGAAGAATCACACTTGGGATCTTTGTTCTCTTCCTAAGGGAAGAAAGTTAGTGCGATGCAAGTGGTTGTATCATACTAAGTTTGCTGCTGATGGTTCTATTGATAAATACAAGGCACATCTTGTTGTGAAGGTTTTTTCACAGGTTGAGGGTATTGATTACACTAAGACATTTGCCCCTGTCACCAAGATGAACTCTATTCGCCTTGTCTTATCCCTCACATCTTCTCAGGGATGGCCCATTTTTCAGATGGATTTGAAGAGTGCATTCTTGCACAGTGATCTTACTAAGGAGATTTGCATGGAGCAGCCTTAGGGATTTGTGCATGATTCCTCCTTGGTTTGTTTACTTTGGCATTCTTTGTATGGTCTCAAATAGGCCCCTCGGGCTTGGTATGAGAAGATGGAATCCTTTCTACTTTCTACAATATTCACACATTGTCATTCCAATCCTAGAGTCTACATTCAACATCTTTAGGATGAGGTTTTGATCCTTGTGCTATATGTCAATGATCTTCTCATCACAGGTAGCTCATCTTCTATGATTCAGGATGTTCAGTGCGCATTGATGGAGCAGTTTGAGATGACAGACCTTGGTCTATTACACTTCTTTCTAGGTCTGTAGATTGTTCAGTCACCTATTGGGATCTTTGTTTACTAGTAGAAGAATGTCTTGACATGCTTCAGCAGTTTGATATGCTTGATTTCAAGCTTGCTCCCACACCTTTTCAGTCGGGTGTTACTTTGTCTACCTCTTGCACTTCACCTTTAGTGGATTCTACATTGTATCGGCAGTTGGTTGGCAGTTTGTTATACCTGAAACACACTCATCCTGATCTCTCCTTTGTAGTTGATCTAGTCTCTCAGTTCTCACATGAGCCTCATGAGAGTCATTGGCAAGCTGCCAAGCACATTTTGAGATACATTCAGGGCACACTTATGTATGGCATTCATTACAAATTAGGGGCTCCTCACATTGTTGGCTACACTGACTCAGAATGGGCTGGTGATGTTGATGATCGGAAGTCTACTTCTAGCTTTGTTTTTTGTCTTGGCTCTGGTCCTATCACATGGTCATGCAAGAAGCAGACTGCTCTCACACTTTCATCTACAAAGGCTGAGTACAGAGCAACAGTGCATGCTAGTCAGGATATTATCTGGCTTCGATAGTTGATGACTAAGTTTGGCTTTCCTCCTGATCATCCCACTATTCTGTGGTGCGATAATCAAAGTTCTATTCACATTTCTCGCAACCCAGTGGAGCATCAGCCCACTAAACACATTGATCTCATATGCATTTCATCTGTCAGCAGATTCAAGATGGTGTTCTCACTTTGGAGTACATTCCCACTGACGCACAGGTTGCTGACATCTTCACCAAACCCTTTGCATCTCTGCGCTATATTCAGTTGCATTCTATTCTTGGGGTGACAGAAGTTGTCCTTGGGGGGTCTTGTTGAGGCCTTCCTGCCTTCATGTTTTTTTTAGCATGTTTGTTTATCTCTTTTTGGAGGGGTTTTTCCCATTGGGTTTTCTCCTTTATCTCTGGTTCATAGAGATTTCCTTGTATTGGGTACCTGATCAGGCCTTGTTGTCAGGACCCACTTTTCCTGCTTTCATAGCTATGCTAGGTTAGCTTACCTCCTAAGCTTCACTTAAGGGGGGGTGTTAGAGTATCTATTTATCTTCACTTATTAATTAGATCATGTTGATTTAATTATTAAGTTGTCTATGTACTCTTTTTTCACTTAAGCTATCTCTTAGGTGCATATAATTAATATTTCATATTAATTATATTGTGTAACCTAGCTTTTCCCTTTTCAGGGTTTCATTCACCTTTAAGGTTGAACTTTTGTAATTATTGTTTTAATACTTTTGGAAATACATTTTTCTCTCACTCTGCTGAGATTTTCCAAGGCTGTACTTCTGTCTCTATGGTTTTCATTCAGTATCAGGTTATTTGCATGCAGGTGTTCTTAGCGTTCTGTGAAGTTGGATTTCTCAACTTCTACATTTTCCAAGTACTGAAAATAATTTAGATTTTTCTACTTTCAACCATCTATTATTCCTGAATTTCTTCTCTTTAAACCTTGGTTCTTGCATTTCCATTAACTTTCACATTTTCAATCCCCAAAATTTAGGTGATTACAGAAGCTAGATAATCAGTGGAGACTGTTGATTTCTTCATAAGGTAGAAAAAGTTTATAAACTATACTAATATGAAAAGTAACCAAAAATAGGTGACTGGAAAATATTCTATATAGTGTTTATCATCATTGGCTTGGGCAATAACACAATCTAGTACAAAAACTTAGATGAAAAAAAAAATGATGGTTTTCAGTCAATGGACAACACCTTGAGCACTTAAATGATTGAATATTGATCTCCAACTTTGTTTCTTTCTTTCATTTGTTGTTTGGTTTCCTTGCTTTGTTTTCTTCATTTGTAGTTTTTCTTTAGACTTTGTTTATATAAGTTCATATTTTTGGACATACATTAGTTTGTTGGACAACTTCATAAAAAATTTCCATGCTAGGTTTCAATTTCCTCATAGAAAATGTTATTTCTCTCTCCAAATAACAAGATATAACAATTAATTCTCTAAATTTTTATTACAATATCTGCAACAAGATTCAGCAATGGTCACAATATGTATGTTAAGTTTTGTGAAAAATTTTAATAGTTACTGTTTGCAACGTATATCATTTGGAACAGTTTTACTTTTTCATCTATGCACAAAGACTAGATTTCTGCGGTGACATTCTCTTCAACTCTATGCTAGAAGACTAATGTTTTAATTATGTTAACTATGTTGGTTTCATTTTGTCAGCTTTTGAAATCAGCAACTAAAAATAGTCAAGATTTGCATTGTGCAGCAGACAATGACAGAACATTTACTGAGCACAATGTTCAATATCAAATTTGTAATCATCACTTTTGTTTTTACCATATAGACAAATGTGTTTATCAGATTTTATTCTCTTCAAACAACTCCTGCAATGCTTTATACTTATCCTTTCTTACACAAGGTGGGACTATAGCTCTGTAGAGCTCTTGTTTAATTATGAAAATCTATTAAAATGTTTGCAGTTGCCTCATTTAATAGCTAGTAACCAGTGTCAAATAAGTTCATAATAAACCATTATGCTAATAGTAAAGTAACATAACAACATACACAACCATATATATTAATGAAAAGTAACACCAGAGATAAATATCTAGACTAATCACCGCCCAGGATGTCATTGGTGATTACTTTGGATATTTATCTTCAGGCATTTTTTTTTAACATTTCATATTGGTTGAAATTTTGACAAACTTTGGTCCAAACCCTCACCAAGACTGGTCTATATATCAACCATTTTGTGTCAAAATTTAGAGTTGTGGGTTAGGCATCCTGGTCGGATGGCCCAAACATTTCAACCGACATTGGTAAAAATTTCATCAAAAAAATTTGCCAATTATAGATGTCAATTTCGACCAAGATTGGCAAAGAATATTCGACCTTAACAATGATGTGTCAAAATTTCAACTAGAAAAATAGAAACAAGACCATTTGTGGATCATTTGACCAATCTTGGTAGAAAATTTGACCAATTAAAGGTTGAAAATTGACCTCAAATGTATTAGTGATTGTAAGCTCATAATACCTTTCTGATCAATGTTTCTCTTCTATTCCTTTTCTCAACTTCGATTTTCTCAGTGAATGTTGTTTCTCTATTGCTCGGTGTTTGCAGAAAACTTTAGCTCTATTCTTCAGCTTGTTTGATTAGGTCTATATGAAGACTTCTTTCTTCTTCAACATTCTATTCTATTTTCTCCCCCAAATTCATAATGAATTAGTTTGTATCTTTTATAGAAATGATTTCACCATTTCTAGGTCTTTGTGTTTCTTGTTCTTGATGTGATCTAGAAATATCGCCATTCTTCCTTTAAAGCATGATTTATTTTTATCCCGTACATTTCTTCTTGACAACTGGGATAAAACTATCTTTAAAACTCTAGCTTATCTCTATCTTTTAATTGGTCGATGAAAACAATGTAATCAATTAGTTAACTCCATATTTAGCTCCTTCCAGCTTAGTCTTTTATCATTTCTGAACTTCAGTTTTGATTGGTGTTTAAATTCTTATTTGCTCAGCCTTGACTTCAATTGTCCTTAGGCATCTCTGTCCGTTGAGGTTGTATGACCATCGGGCAACATTCTAAATTTTAGTTCTTCTCGGGTATCTCTTTGGTTCTCGTTGGTAATTCTTGCATGGGTATCTTGCTCGGTTTACACTATGAATTTTTTGGGGTTCTTTATCTGTCGGTGTGCACTGTCCATCAGTGTTTGTTGTCACTTGGTGTATACTAAAATTTTATGCATTACTGATAGCATAACCTTTATTTCTTTGGTTCTTTGAAGTCTTTGACAATATGAATATGATCAATCAAAGTATGTCAAGTTGACATCAATGAAAATACAATACATTATCTCATTTAATGTATTGCATTAACTTTCTGTATTTCGGTTATCATCAACTTGCCAAATTCAAAAATTCAATCAATTATAGTTCATCAATCTCTCCCTTTGGCATTGATGGAAACACACTACATACTACTAATATATTATGAAACATATCAGTTGTACATCATCAAACATTATCAAATGTTTTGTTCTATAACCAATACAAATGTCTAACTTTCGGTAAGCCTTTCTAGCTTAGATTTTATTCTTATAGAGTACGTTCTTCATTCTTCATTTCCTTCACTGGATAGATGTAGCAACTTCTAATTTTCTCTCTCCTTTTTTTGTATAATCTTCTCTCCCTTACATGGATGTTTCTTTGAATCTTTCTCTAATCTTTGCTCTCCCTTTGACTATTCCTCTCCCTGATGGATATCTCTTTTCCCTTTGACAACAATATGTTTCATTAAATAATTATCTCCCTTTGACAATAATGCTAAAGTTATTTCTCTTTATTTAATATATTCCTTGAATTTCGTTTCCATCAGAAAATAGTTTTTTATTAGCCAACAATATCTATGGTGTTTGGTATAGATAAGTACCTTTCTATGTACTAATCAATCTTTGCAGTCCATCTCTTTGCTTTCTTTAACATGAATGATCTTCTGATTGTGTGTAGGATGATGCAACCTCCTAGTCAGCTTAGTGATTAATAGACAAAGGTTAGACCCCAAGTCTCTTTCTCAGGTACTCAAATGTATCTTTAGGCAATGGCTTGGTGAATATGTCTACTAATTGTTCCTTGGATTGAACATATTCTAGTATCACTTCTTTCTCTTATACTTGTTCTCTCAAGTAATGATACGTGATAGCAATATAATTTGTCTTAGCATGCATGACTAGGTTCTTTGAAATATTAATTGCACTTGTATTATCACAATAGATAATTACTGGTTCAAGAATTTCCGTATTCATACCTTCTAGTAATTTCTTGATCCATGCAATGTTAGAGAAATTTGTAACAGTAGCCACATATTCCACTTCTACAGTAGAATGTGAGATGCATCCTTGCTTCTTACTGATCCATGTGACAAGCCTGTCACCCATAAAGAATGCTCCTCTTGTTGTTCTCTTTTTGTCATCTAAGTTTCCAGCTCAATCAACATCTATATAGACTTGAAGCTCAAATTTGCCTTCTTTGTTATACCAGAGACCATAGTCCTCGGTGTTCTTTAGATATCTCAGAATTCTTTTGATAGTATTCATGTGTGATTCCTTGGGAATAGCAGAGAATCTTGCAACTATTACAACTGCATGTGCTATATCTGGTCTAGTATAAACAACATACATTAGTTTTCCAATCATAGGTCTATATAAGGTCTAATTTACCTCGGGTTACTTGTATTCCTTTGTCAACTTGCATCTGGTTGTCGTAGGTGTTCCAACTGGCTTGGAGTCTTCCATCTTGAATATTTTGAGAACTTCCTTGATGTGTTTTGTAATGCCCCACCAGGGAACCTAGGAGAACTAACCTAACATGCAACCAATTTAACATGATATATTTTTTTTAAATGTTTATAAATAATAATGTGAACAACACGGAAGAAACACAAGAGATAACATGACATACACCTAAGTACAACTCACACATAGATAACGATTCTCAAGGGTTCCTTGACGTAGAATTGCTTAGGTAAGATAATGTACAAATAAAAACTATAAAGAACTATTAAGTAACTTTCCAATGAGATGCCCTAGTAGCCACTTAGGGCTTTGGACCCATTGCAAGCCACTTCCCTCTATACACTTAGTCAACCTACCTAGGCTTATAATCAACACATGAAGGTATTACATAAATCAAATTGCATTCTACCCATATAGGAGCACATAGGTTCTCAATAACCATACAATTAAGAGTACCCTTATAAGATCATCAAATACAACATAACTGAATTCAGGTTGGGTGTAGGAAATTAGGACCATGACATCATCACAGAAATACGAACTGACATCTCACAAGATACCATGCAGAAATCAAAACCCCAAAACCTTTGTCTTTACGTCCTAAAGGTCATCTATCCTAAACAGATACCCATAAATGAAAATACCACATAACATAAAAGAATACATAATTCATTTCGTCAAGCACTCAAAACAGGACATGGCATAATAAATGCATATTCAGAATACACAAAACAATCATAGTGTTAACGTTGGGATAAACTAATTTCTAATTTCTAATCATGCAAATTCATTTATCTATTTAAAATTACAAACCAACTATAATTAAATTTCCTAATAAAACGCACAATAAAAGTTCCTATAAATCAATTTATAAAATCTAACACATATAAATTAATATATTTAATAGTTACTAAAAACCAAATATAATTACAAGAAATTTTTATTTTAATTTTTAAATTAAAATTCTAAAAATAGAATACCACTCTCTGCAAATTTTAAAAAGATGTTTTTTTATTTATTTATTTATTTATTATTATTATTATTATTATTATTTTTAAATAGAATTTCTAAAAAACCTAATTTTTAAAAATAGAATTTCTAAAGAAACGTGATTTCCAAAAATAGAATTTCTAAAGAAAGATAATTTCTAAAATAGAATTCTATTGCATGCAAAGTGATATAAACAAGAAGACAAGCATTAATATTTAATTTTCCAAATAAAAACCTTGCATGCAAATTGATGCAAATAAGAAAAAATTTCTAATTTAATATTAATTTATTTTTCAAGAAAAGTATCTTCCTTCAACATGCAAATTGATAAAACAAGAAGGATTTCTAATTTAATATTAATTAATTTATTTTATTTTATTTTCAAGCAAAGTATTCTTTCTTTTCAAGAATAAACTTATTAAGTCATATTTTCAATAATATAAGCATTTTTATTTCAATAAAAATTATAAATAAAATAAGGGATTTTCTTTTTCTTTTCTTTTACAACATGTAAGATGATAAAAACGAAGACCTAATTTTTAATATAATTATTTATTTTTTCCCAAGAAGAGTTTTCATGTTTTCAAGCATGCAAATTAACTCTTTTTCTTGTTTCCTTTCAGGTTTGATCAAGGGTTTGTGCAAGGACATGGTGAGGGTATGAATTTCATTTTCCCATGGAAAGGAGCTACAAATGTGAGGGTTTCAATCAATATTAACATTTATCAAATTTTTCTCAAAGAAGTCTTTTTCCCTCAAATTGAAACCGTAAGAGAAATTTTGCAACATATTTCTTTCACACGAAAACCATAATGTCCAATTGGCCTTCAACACCCAAAAATGATACCTTTATGCCCACAGTCATAGATTTGATAAGAAAACATGGAGGAAAACACAAATTAAAACCAAGATCATAACTTTTCAATTATAAATCAATGAAATTACCAACTACTCAAACACAGAAGATCACACAAAGGGTCCTAGCTTTCAGATGTATGGAAAACGGGGATCTGAAAGTTAGAATTCAAAAGATGAAGACTCTACCTCAAAAACTGATGAGAAACACAAATTTTCAAATCCAAGCAAGAAGAATCCACAATTCCAAGAAAGAGAATCCACAAATCCAATCAAGCTCTCTCAAAACCCCAATCACCTAATTTCTCCTTCTCCTTGATTAAACAACCTCCCAAAAAGGCTTTCAATCCAAAGATATAGATAATCTAAGCAATTAGGTTTTCAAAAAGTGAAAACCCTAAAGGGAATATAAATTATATAATTATTAATTAAAATAAATCATTTATTCTCAATTTCACTTAAAGCATGTAAAACTCAACTTTAGCTTATAAAGAAAAAGTGTTAATTTGAAAATGCATGAGAGAATATTTCAATTAAGTTAATCAATTAACCATGTAACTTATAGTAATATTCAATAATTAAACCATGAATAATTAATTACAATTAATTGAATTTAATATTGATTAAATCTCAATTATTTAAATCAAGACTTAATAATTAAATATATGCTTTTAATTAATATTTAATTATTAAATAACCATATATTTCATATATCAATGTTTTAACCTTATTAAAGATGCAATAATTAACTTTAATATTTACCATAAATATTCATTAAATAATTCAAGCTAAAATCATCATTAAAACACCTAAAAACCATCTAAAACCCATCTAAACAGATAAACCACTAAAACCCACAACAAATGAAAAAAAAATCCAACACACACAATCAAGCTCACGAATCCGCGTCACTTAACAGATTTAAACACTAGGGTAGTCAATCAGATTCTTGTCCATTTCTAGGAAAAAAAAAGGGTTTAGGGTAGGATTTGGACCTGATATTATCTCCCCTCTCTTACCATTGAGATATTGCAATAGGGCACACTCACTCCTTCCAATTTAGGGAAGATGTAGCCCGGTACCTACAAACCTGTCATCACAAAGATGAACACACATGCATATAATATAGAAAACAATGGTTGAAACTAGTTTATCATGTGGATCTCATCAAAGAAAGTAACTATGACTTTGTCCCATACCATATCAAGCACATCAAATAGTAAGGTACAACATATGAATGATCCATAAGCATCCAGATTTAGGGTCAGTATTTTTAGAAAACCATAATCAAAATGACATCCTAACATATACATAAGCATCATGAAATAACCATAAATCACTTGTAAACATGAGATATAATACATTAAGAAATGAATCAATAATATTATGAAATGCAATACAAGAATATCCTCAAACTCAACTGAAATAGCTAACACATACATACTATGGTTTAAATGGGTTTAGAAACTGACATAGACAAGCAGACTAAGGGGTAGGTATTACATATTTGGATTGTGTGATATATATGCCTGCATCTTGTTGAAGAATCTGTATACCAAGAAAGAACTTGATCTCCCCAAACATTGACATTTCAAACTCTTTGCTTATTTCATCAACAAATTATTTATATAACATATCATTGTTGGAAATAATCAAGACTAACCAAGTTACTGAGAGGGGAGGGGTGAATCAGTAACTCTTAAAACTTTAAGTCATTTCTTCACTTGTATATATTTAACCATTCATTCATCTAATCTACTGCAAGCATGAAA
>MU226505.1:2528556-2539855 GCA_018584345.1 Thuja plicata | reverse complement strand
AGTCACCTTGTAACCAAAATGCTTCAGACTGCCTTACAATCTTAACATAAAAAAGCATAAACAGGAAATAAAGAGACAACAATAAAGAAGAGTAAAATTGCACCGTATTTTATTGATGTAATCCTTCCTTCATACATAAGAAAAGATTTGAAGCTTGAAATAATACAGGCACATATTTAGAAAGACTGATTCTTTACATTAATTTTCATCCTCTTTCAAAATACAACTCTCTTCTATATATATAGATCTTCAACCATCTTGGAATCCTTTTCAAAAGGATGCTACAAGCTTCGAATGGTCTCAGAAAACCTAACCCTAAAACTACAGAAGAGAGCAAAATAAAGAGAGAGAAGAAGAGGTAGAATGACCAAGTCAAAAAAAAAGAAAAAAAAGAAACAGATATTGTTTGTTCTTCTCCCAATCTTGTGACTTGAATATGTTAGTGTACATAGTAGATGGCAGCAGTTATGTCGAGTCTAGATGACCGTGCTTTCAGATTTACCTACATTCTCCTTTTGCAATAACTATCCTCTTTATCTTCAATGGTGAGGTACCAAGTAGTCATCCCTACTCATCGTCCAAAATTTCTTCTTCTAGTGCTAGCTTCTTTCTCTTGGGTGTAGTCATCACCTTCCATGCTTTCACTTCATCATCTGATGGCCACTTGAAGTCCTGAGTACTCTTTTTTTAGACCTTTTTCCTGTCCCATCTCGCATCAGTGATATTTTTGATGTCTACTAGCAACTTATTGATGTCAGTTTCTGCTTTGAAAGCTTCGTCCAATATCTTATTGAACCCTTCTACATCAATATCAGTTCCTAAAATAAATGCCTCACTACTAGGCATTTTGCTATCAAACTCATCTCTCCAAGAATCTAAGGCCTTCACTTGATCATCATCTCCTCTTAAAGAAGGTATAAATCTATTAAAATCATCAGAAAAGAGGCTTAACTTTACCTCAATTTGGTTCAATTTGCCCTTGGAGAATGAGAGAGCAATATTAACTCTTTTGATCTCATCTTCAACTTCAGTAACTATTTCTGGCAAATCTGATCTTAGGGATTGCAATGATGCTAACTTCTCAAATAATTGCACCCTAGTAGACCACTTAGTAAAATAGGGGTTGAGGATAGCCAAATACCCCATTACCTTGGTGTGCCAAGCTGGAAATTTGTTATAATTATTGAGTATAACATCAGCTTTATCTTTCAAGATATCAATTCTATGTTGCAGCACACCTTTCAATGCTCTTAAAGCAACCTCATTTCCTTTCTCTTCCTCAGCCTTTTCCTCAGCCACCTCTTCAGACTTTGCTTTGTCTTCAATTTGCAGGGGCTATGGTACATACATCACCTTAGACTTTGTTTCCAATTCTTCCATTAATTTCTTTATCATCTGATCCCTCTGATAAAGTTGCACCTGACACATTTCTCTATCTTTTGCCAACGCACTAGTCTCTTCCATCAATGTGCTGCACCTTTCAGACAATTGTTTAGTTTTGTCTTCATTCAAGTGAGCCCAATGTGTCATGATTTGGGATATCTCCAAATCCCCTATATTTTGCATTGTCCATACCATCTGATTGCCCACCATATTCTCCTGAATATTCACCACTTGGGGTTTTTGGTCTTTTGGCCATAGGCTCCACATTGCAAAGGCTTGAGCCTTTGGGCTATACCCAAATCCTTTTATCACATCACCTATTTGAACTTCAATAGCCATATTAAGGTCTAGTTGTTTCCTTATTTGATCAATTATGAAGGTGGATGCTAAATCCCAACCCTCAGCTAATAGTATTCCACTTCCTAATACTAGCTTCCTAGCATCCTCTGGTGAAATATCTTTATTTTCAGGATCATAATTTTGTAGAGCCATCAATGCCTCATTAGTTATGGTCTCTTTGTCATCAACTGTTAATTCTTCTCTTATTTGTTCTTTCTTATACCATCTTAGGAAGTCTTTGAACTCCTCAGTTTTTACAAAATTATCATCATTTAAAAATTCTTGTTGATGAACCAATCTCTCATCAATACAGGCCTTAAGGGGCATTTCAACCTCATCATCCAAATCAGGTTGCTATTTCTTACCTTCCCTAAATGACTTTATTAGGTTATGATCATATAACCTATTGCTAGGTACTAAGGCCTTAGCCTTATCTTTCTTCTTATTCTACCCTTCAGTTGAAGGCTGACCTATCTCTAGTTTCTGCCTCTTTGCAGCAGGTTCTTCTATATCATCTAGTTGGGTAGCAACTGTCAAATCTACAATGTGGCCTTCTGCTACCTGCAACTATGGTGTTTCAGCAATATCTTGCTATGGTGGAGCATACATAGTAGGACATGCATAATCAATGTCACTACTACTATTATATTCAAATTCTGAATGATCAGGTGTCTGAGCACCTTTCTTGTCAAGAAATGTATCAAGTTGTTCTATAAGCACATAATAATTGTCTATCATGGCGTTAATCCTGTCAAAATATGGGAGATCGGGGTAAAAACCCCCAAAAGCCAACCCATTTCTCTTTATTTGTCTCTCAATTTTTAACAACTCTTGAATCCTCAGTCTTCTTGTATGAATATCATCTTCATCCAAGAGATTCCTTGTTGCATCTTCCTCTATACATTCATAGTGGACATTTATATTGGGGATTGTAGGAGTATACAATATCCTTAGCCCTGCCATAAAACCTTCTCGGTCAATGTGTCTATAAGGGGCTGCCCCCATCCTGTATCCTTCCAACCATTGACCTCATGCATCAATGGCACCCTTGCCAATTGTGAAGTTAGAAATCTTAAACTGCCTAGGTGTCAAAGTCCCCTTCTTATGTGGCGCAAAATGCTCATTGTCTGTCAACAATAGCTGCCATATGAATTCCACTGCTGCCACCCTTGCTGGTACATAATATGGTAATAAATGAGGTGGGTGAATACACCCATATACCCTGATGACTATGTAATTTTCTTCCAAAAAGAAGTCACCCCAATTATGCTTTCCACCCCATCTATTTGTATACTCACATGGCCTAAGCAGTTGTATAAATTTTAATGGGATTCTTGTTCTGCTGGTCCCTAAACTCTGTACTATTGGATACACAATCCAATTCTGAAAGGCACAATAATCACATTCCCTAGAAGTGTAATTCCAAACCCTCACCCAAAATTGGATAGGATTTGGTCCTGCTTGTTAGAATCTTTGAGGGAATAGATTGTTAACATCCATGATAACAAAATTAAAATGCAAAAGGAGATGCATAAGAACTGAGTAATGTAAAAAATTGGGCTCCTTCTCCTTTGGGTTCTTCATCCTCTTCTGTGTTGCAATGAAGCCCTCATGCATTTCATCTATGATGTGCTAAATATAGTCATAACTAGTATTGGAGTGGACCTCTTGTAGGTCCAACACCATCATCAAAATTGCTACATCAATCTTCTCTGCGTCACCATCTATTCCTAGCACTCTACACAGGGCATAGGCAACATACTTGATATAGAAGTGTAGATCCTTATAATAATAAGGGATGTTCCTGGACATATGATCTAAATACTTTCTCACTTCCTTTAGCATGTGTTTCAGCAACTGGATCCTAGCAATCCCAGGCTTCAAAGTATACCTTTGTTGCTGCTTTGTTATGTCAATTCTGGTAGACATGGTGCTGTACAAGCCAAAGGCTTGCATGAATGAATTTATGTTCAATATTAATAAAGTAGTGCCATCATCCCTCTTGATGGTCTTGGAAAAAACATCATAATGATTGGCCAGGTCCAAGAACAAGTCTACATCCAGGAAGACATCAGGAACAATTAACCTAGCTAAACCACAGGTCCAAGGGTTTGATACTGGGATGGCCTTGTCAAAATTTTTATAAAAATAGTTGAAGAGGGAAAAACTTATTGTTCCTAGGGTAGTAGCATCTCAAACATCTCTATATTCATCAATGAGCACATTTGCATTAACCTTTTTATTCTGTGTCCAACCAGGAAGGAGACAGAGGAATTCATCTGAATAATTCACTTTTCCCTTTGCCTCGTCTTCCACCCTCTCACTTTCTCCGCTGGTTGAGGCTACACTCACCACTCTACTCATGTTTTCAGTGTTTGAATCTCCTCCTCTTTACCGGTATTGAAACAAATCTATCACTGTGCTGCACTGACTGTTCCGTGCACAATTCTGGGAACAATGAACTTCTAAACCACAGAAAACTCTGCAAATCTTTGAATTTTACTCTATTTTGGAAACTGAACTCTTTAAATTTAGAAACTCTAAAATCAAGGTGAATGTAAATGAACAAAAAATCATCTCCTTATAGTAACCATTCAAAGTACATAGCTCATGATTCTCAGAACATCAATTCTATCTTTAATTCCACATAGTGTGAACATAATTGAAAACCTAGCTGTAGTTTCTTGAGTGTGATAGGAAAATCAAATTTGTAAAACTGAATCCTCGGTAAAACCTTATAAAATTCAAATGAGCTAACATGGCACCCTGGGATTGGCCTACTATCATACATCTCAGCTACCCTTTTTCTGCACAGTGATATTCAAAATCTAAAAATCTGATTGGCCGCCGAATAATTCATACTGACATATTTAATATTGGCACCTTTTTACAAAAATTAGCATTAAACGACAAGGCGACTGCACTCATTTTCTCTATCACTGATCCCAATCCTTAACCCATGATTTATCCGGAGACATGGCGACTATGCAACTTCGTTACCTTTACTAACCAGAGTCAACATTTGGCGATCACGCGACACAAGGAAATCTAAGTTGTCAGTGGTTATCACTAACCCACGTTGTTTTCTCAGACTATGTGACTAATAGTTAGTGTTATCTTTTGCAGTTATTTCTTAGTTTCCAAATGTTATCTTTCTTGTGCCATACTGTGCGACAGCCCTTTGTCGCCTAATCACTGAATGAAAATGTTGAATGCCAAAACTTTATGAGACATCGCGACAAAGCATCCTGCCCTTAAAATCATCTTGCGACATCGCGACATACCCTTGACCGCTGAGTTGTAAGGAATTTTCTCCTTAGGGTCTTTTATTCTCAGACTTGGTGACTACCATAGGATCCTTTCATGATTTTATTTGACGGCTGTCGCTTAATCACCAAGTAACTTATCATACCTTTAAAATATTTTGAGACCTTGCGACTAGCAGTAACCCTTAAGTAGTCTCGTAGTCGCTGAACACACTTATACCTTTAAATGATCATTCTAAAATCCATTTATCTCCTGACAGCTGTCTTCTTTTGATTTGAAATGAGAGTTATCTGGTGACAACCCGACTATGCTTTATCCCAAACTATAAAATGTTAGTCGCGAAGTCTCAGAAGCTTCAACTTAATCGGCCTCTTTTCTGGAGACTGCGCGACTAAAGGCTTTGCATTATACTTAACATTAGACGTATTTAGCAATTATGAGACAAAAGGTAATTGTGATGTCTCTTAATATACTTTTAACTATGGAAAACATCTCACAACCTCCTGACCTATCTAGGGGCCCATTGACATATTACTGCTCTACTCAAAAGATTCAGTGATTACGCGACATAAAGAAAATCATGAAGTCTAGGAAAGAATA
This sequence comes from Thuja plicata, assembly GCA_018584345.1. NCBI lineage: Eukaryota > Viridiplantae > Streptophyta > Pinopsida > Cupressales > Cupressaceae > Thuja > Thuja plicata. The sequence goes on along the minus strand of MU226505.1, from coordinate 2,534,266 downwards.
GGGAATATTCGGTTATTACATTAGACTACGTGACACAGGCTAATCGCAAAGTCAGGGAGAAAAAATGAATATTTGTTTTAAGTTATGCGACTAAGTGATTAGAAAAGAACTCATGACTTAAGTGAGGCAAAAAGTAACTGAGAAACATAAGTGAATCAACGCCTTAGGGTTTTTCTTCAAATTTGAACACTGAACAAGCTAGGGTTTTAGGTTTTTGAATATTTTCACAGGTTTTAGGCTTGAAAACATGAAAATTTGGAGAGGGAAAACCACAAAACTGAGGGAAATGAACCAGAACCTGGTATACAACCAATAGTGGCTCTAATGAGGATTGGCTAAAGAAGGTTTATGAAAAAGAACCACAGAATCTTTGGTTGCATACCACCACAAAAAAGGAGCAGAACAGACCAAGAACAAGAAGGGAAATATTTACAGAACTTACAAACAGGGAAAAGACTAAACATATAATACATATTTACTTGTGCACTGTAATGATTTTCACTTGAAGAAAGGTTTCAAATATTTCCCATGCATAGGAAACTCAAAACCCTCTCCCTCCATATCTTTCAACAAATATGATTCTTTGCCAAAATGTCCTAAGATTATATAAGGTCCTAACCATAAAGACTCAAATTTCTTATGCTTACCTCTGTCTTCTACCCTTGCATTCCATTGGAGAACTAAGTCACCAGCCTGAAACTTCCTGTTAGTAGCCCTCTTTTCAAACAAATATTTCATTTTCTGTTGTAACCCTATGTTCTCCCTTTGACTATCTCTTCTGGTTTCATCCAATTCTATCAACTGTATCATTGTATCTTGCATTGGATCAGAGATATCTAAGTGTTCTTCTTGTATAAACTGGTAAACAGGTAATAAATTCTTCACTGGCAACCTTGCTAGCAAACCATATACCAATTCAAAAGGGGATTTACCAGTTGCCTTCTTGATTGTGATCCTATCAGCCCAAAGGGCTAACCTCAACTTTGTGTGCCATGTTTTCTTATTTTGTTCCAGAGTCCTTTTTAGTATCTTCAATATGCTTTTGTTGCTAGACTCAACTTGTCCATTATCTTGTGGATGATATGGGTATGAGTATGATATTGTAATCCCATACCTTTCACAAAAGCTTGTCATTTCTTCTGATCTGAAACTCATAGCATTATCCATCACTAATTTACTAGGCACACCAAACCTGGTTAAGATGTTATCCATGAGAAACTCAATAACCACCTTGCTTTTTGCTCTCCTAGTAGGGATAGCCTCAATCCATTTAGTAAAGTAATCAGTGGCCACCAGTATCTAGCTATGTCCTGCACTAGATTTCTCTTGAAATTCACCGATAAAATAAATCCCCCACATAGCAAAAGGAGCCTCAGTACTCACTGGATTCAACAACAGAGCGCCTGCAAATTTTAATTTGTTGGAACCTTTGACATGGTTGACATTTTCTGACATGAATATATGTGTCTTTGAACAAGGTAGGCCAATAATATCTTGACCTCAAAATCTTATGGGCGGTAGTCCTAGCAGAAAAATGACCTCCACATTCCCCTTCATGCATCTCAACTAAAACCCTCTCAGCCTCTAAATTGTCAAGGCACAACAATAATATACCATTCTTATCTCTCCAAAACAAATCCCCTTGGATCAAGATATACCTTTGAGTTTGTAATTTCAGACTTCTCTTTTGGTTTTTAGATAAATGATCAGGGCACCTAACATTTTTGAGGAAGAAAACAATATTAGCATAATATGGTTTCCTTTCTATACTGGTAATAGCTTGGTCATGTGTCTCTATCTGGTTTAGGTGCACTAAATCTAGATTTTCTTCTCTCATAAGTTTTTCCAGACCTTGTCCTCTTATTATTTTGGTGATACTGATCTCAATATTGAACTCTTGTATTCTTGTAATCCATTTACATCTCTTACTAGTAACCTCTGACTGTGTAAGGATATCTTTCAGTGCTGAATGTGGAACATAGGCCTACACCCTAGCACAAACCAAGTAAGGCCTAAAAAACTTTATAGCCTTAACCAATGCATAAGCCTGCTTTTCCATTATTTCATAATTAAGTTCTACAGCCTACAAGGATCTACTATAAAAAGCTATAGGATGTTCAAATCCTTGTTCATCCTTTTGAAGTAATATTGTAGCAATAGTATGAAATGAGGCAAATAAAAACAAAGAGAAAGGCCTAGTGTAATCTGGAGATTTCAAAACTGGAGCCTGTTGCACTACCTCTTTAATTATTTCAAATGCTTGCTGAGCTTCCTCATTCCAAAAAAACTTAGTATCTTTTTTCAGTAATTTCACAATGGGCTTAACAATTTCTGCAAAATTGACTACAAACCTTCTGACAAAATTTATCTTCCCTAAAAAGGACTGAACACCTTTTAAATTTCTTGGAGCAATTACTCTTTGAATTTCCTCCACTCTCTCAGGGTCTATCCTTATCCCTTCTTTGGACACTATATGTCCCAACAACTTCCCCTCTTTGACCGCAAAATGACACTTCTTAGGGTTCAATGAAACACCATATTCCAAAGCTTTGTTAAAAATTTTACCCAGGTGGTCACAATGATCAAAAGCCCTTTTGGAATATGCAGTCAAGTCATCCTGATAAATGACCATGAATAGATCTATAAAATCTTTGAAAGCAACATCCATGGCCCTTTGAAAAGTTGCTCCTGCATTTATTAATCCAAAAGGCATTCTGATATACACATATGTTCCCCAAGGAGTAGTGAATGCATTTTTATACTGCTCTATTTCTTTGACTAAAACCTGGTTGTAACCTGAAAAACCATTCATTATGGACAACAATTCACAACCAGTAACCTTATGCAATATTGCTTCCATATTTGGCAATGAATAGCTGTCTTTCAATGAAGCAATATTGAGGTTCCTGAAATCAACACATAGCTTGATGTCACCATTTTTCTTCCTAACTGACACTAGGTTTGATATCCATGTTGAATGTCTTATAGGCTGGATTATCCCAGCATCCTTGAGTTTCATCAACTCTTGTTGCATCTTGGGAGCCAACAAGGGATTAATAGGTCTTTATTTCTGCCTGAATGGCTTGACATCAGACTTCAAAGGAATTTCATGTTGGAAAAGGTCCTCTCTATATGCTTTCAAGTCATCATATGACTAAGCAAAGACATGTTTGTATTTTCTCAATAGCTTAATCAGGTTTATTCTCACATGAGAATCCAAACCTTTTCCAATATATATTGTTTGAGGATTATTTTCAGATCCTAAATTTATTTCTTCTAGATCCTCAACATTGGCATTGCTTAACTTGGATGTATCATTTTGCTGAGTTATAAACAATGCCTCAAGTTCAACCAGACCCCTGGGAATCTGATTAGAACTTAGCTGGACAACTTCATTTCCAAATATATAATCCTTTCCATCATCATGTTCTAATAAGGAACCACAATCAATACTTTGGCTCTCATAGTGATCTAAACATTGCATGAACCTTAAAATATCTTGATCATCCTGGAACACTTGCCAGTTGTATATGTTGTCTGAACAATTGGTCTTGTTTTTACTTCAAGCATTGATACTCCATGTAAGGTCAAATCATCATTTTTCATAGCCACATTTCCTAGAAAATCAGCCATAATATTTCTTGACCTTTCTATCCAATTTATATTAAAAGCATCAAACATCTCAAGTTGATCCCAAATAGCATGTTTGTACATTTTCAATCTATCATTCTTCATAGCATATTTAGATCTGACTTGTGCTACCACCAACTCAAAGTCACCATAAACCTCTAAACATTTTATACCATGTTTGGTAGCAATTTCAAGTCCTAAGAATAAATCCTCATACTCTGCAGTATTGTTTATACATTGAAAGTCTAACAGAAATGAGTATTTAAAAGTTGTACCTGATGGAGATATTAATAATACTCCTGCCCCTGATCCTTCTTTAGAGCAAGCACCATCAAAGTACATTTTCCATAGTCCATCTTCCTGCATGATTGGTTCTCTATTCCAAAGGTCAGCCTCTTGATTTTTATGCTCATCTCTTTGCATTCTGAAATTTTCCATGTCTATGTCAATGCAACAGTTCACATGAGTATCCTCATATTTTTCTATCATGTGGGGAGTTCAGCTCTCTCTCAAGACATTGACATTCTCTCCAGCAATGTTGAAAGTAGCAAATGATAAATCATTTTGTATACTACCACCCATTGAAGCACTCTATTTTCTTGATAACAACATGCCATAATGAGGTGGTATGTCAACCACAAGAACATTCATTGTCATCACTACATCAGGGAAAACCACCAGTCGATAAGGCATAGCCTCAATAGTTCCATTTATAGGGACCTCTCTGGAATCCATAGCTCTACATCTGCCATTAGGTGTATCAACTTGCAGGCCCATTGCCTTCATGATTTCAACTGGCATAACTATATTTGAGGCTCTTGAATCAATCATGCAATTCTTAAGCATTTTATCATTGATTATTAATGAGAGAAAAAAGGGTCAACAAATTTTGGAGAGGAAGTTTCATTTAGGAATATTTGAGGAATTTCATATGTCAACACCTCCAATTCATTTCCCTTGGTAGTTGACTTTTCAAAAACTACCACTGGGCTCTGAACTTTTATTGTGGGTACACTATTTAATAATGATAGGACTTTTTCTTTGTGTTCTTTGATCCTCATCATTTCTAGAAATGGGACCTTAACTGTCATCTGGGACAAGCACTGACCCATGCCTACTGGAGTATACCTCACATCTGAACACTTTGTTTTATCAATAATAACTTCACCTTCCCCATTATGTTCCTTTTGCACCAACTCAGGAACAACACTTTGCTCTAAGGCCTTTGTGACAATCTTGACCCTGTGTTTATTTATACTTTCATTAGGTCCTTCCTTTTTATGAACATACTTAGTGTCTGCCTTGTTTTCCTTTATAAAGACACCTGAAGGTTGGCTACCAGTTCCACCTACCACCCTGTTCCTTAGGTGGTAATTTCTTCTAGCTTTATTTACTAACTTAGCTATAATTCTAGCCTTCTCTTCATCTGAAACCTTCCTTATGAGTGGAACATCCTGACCATCTTGAGCATAAAATCTTACACTATCATTAATTTCATCAGTCTCACTATCAAACAAAATCTGTTGGTGATGATTCTCAATCCTTTTTTGTGAGACATAGGAGTCATGATTCTCCTCTTCATTGTTTGAATCAACATCATGGCATGAAAAGGTATTGGTCATACTATGATCACAGTGTTCCCCCTCATCCCTATCCTATCCCTCACCTACCCTTAAATCCAAAGAGACAACACAAAAATCAGGATTATGAGAAGCGTCACAAGCCTCACACCATGTCTCCTCATTGTAGAAATGGACAGAATTTCTATGTAGGGGATCTGGAGTTATATTGTCTGTTCTTTCCCTTTTAGGTGCAACAACAGGCTTTCCATCTTTGAACTGAGTTCCATATGGATGATTTTTCATTCTGTTGTGAGGATTATAAGTAGTATTGTAAGAAGGTCTATAATTCTGAGGAGCCTTATATTCTTTATATTCTAGCTCTTTCAGATTGCTCTTGCTAAACCTTGCATCATCTCTCCTATTTAATTTACCAGACACTCTTCTATTCATTTCAATATTGACTGCTATTTTATAAGCATCAGTGAGTGTTCTAGGGTTCTTATCTCTTAGAGCATATC
>MU226505.1:2468379-2491048 GCA_018584345.1 Thuja plicata | reverse complement strand
GAGTGCTTGTCAAAATAATATCAACATCATTTTTCTCTTTAGAGAGGGAATTGAAAGATTTTACATGGGATGCCCTCCCCTTCCATTTACTCACTATCAAATTCCATTGTCCCTTTTTAGCATCATACTTGCTGATGATGCTTGCAATCTTCTTTCCCAACAGGTAGAGGTTAGAGAGGTTGACCTCACTAGCACATCTCTTGAGATTTGTAAATATTTGATCTATGTGGTTTTGCCTTACCAGTTCTTCAGCCTCTTTGTATGTTGGGGAATCTTCCAGGTCTCTCTTACCCTCCTCTTCTAATCTTTTTCTCTCACTGATTAGCCTACTCTTCTCAGCTTCTAATTTTGCCCTTTTGGCCTCAACAACTTCTTGAATAGTAGGACTTAGAGGTGCAGGGGATGGGGGATATGTTATGAATGGAATCGAGGAGGAAGGTTGATATGGGTCCTGAGAAATTACCCTTTGGGGCACAAATTGGGTCTTTTGCTTACCCTCCAACTCTGCTATTTTATTGTCCTTCATCAAAGATTTAACCCTCTCCTCATTATAAGCTTTGAGCACAAACTCATACTTTTTATTTAGGCTAGCATATGCCTCCTTCCCTTTTTCTGACACTTTCATGCTCAGATTGGAAACTTGTACAACAAGGTCAGCTGCTTCAACTCCTGAGGTGTCTGCAACCATTTTCACAATCAGACTGCCTTTGTCTTCAACTTCATTATCTTCTTTAACTCTTCTTTTGTCCTTCTTTTTCAGCGACCAGATTGCCAATGCTGCATGGTCTTCACTAAATTTAGCACCAACTGATGTTCCAGCAGGGCTTATGGGTTTGGCTTGTTTTCTTATGGCATCAAAAATTACAGCATCAGCTAAATCCCATTGTGGCAATATGAGTACCACTTGCCTTTTGACCATTTGTCTACTATCTTCAGGAGTAATTTTATCAAATTTTAGTATCAATTCTTGTTTAACTACTTTCTCTATGTCCTCTTTGGCAGCATCAGGTTGGGCTTCTATCATTTTTTGACACTTCTCATTGTATTCATCAATATGGCATCTCCATAGAAACTGGATAAAAGCCCTAGTTTTGATGAAACTGTCATCAAACAAGAATTCATCACTTGCTTTCTTGGTCACAAGGTCTAACTCCTTGCCAGAAAATTCATCCACTGTGAGGTCAGATGATGTATGCTTGGGTTCTTCTCGCATCCCCTCTTGTAATTCATGAGTAGTAACAACTACTTCACCAGCATTTCTCATCTTGAGCAATTGCTCAGCAATGGTCTGGTCATCAAACTACATAGGGGATTGGGAGGGAGAATATAATTCACCTCCTTATTCCTTTATCTCCACCTTTTGCCTCTTTGGAGAGGTTACTTCTTGGACATTAGTGTCCATTGGCCTCTTTCCCTTATGCTAAATGGGCTGATCAATTATGGGAGAAATAGTGGTATATCCCCTTCTCTAGTATACTAGATAGTTCCCATGTGGAACTATTCTACTCTGTGGGAATTTATTCATGATAGAAAGGGCCTTTTCAGGGTTACTCTCAACTGCTCTCTTCTTTTTCTCATTTAGGGTTTGCATTATTCCCTCAAAAAGATTCATAAGTGAATCAATTTTATAAGACCATGGGAAAAAATCCTTTAGAGGATCATAGGTCTTGTCAAAATTCTAGACAAAGTCCAAGGATTTCTTATATGCCATCCACTTCTCCTTCCTAAATTCCTAGACCTCTAAATCAAAGATATTCCTGATAATATCCTCAAGATAGTAGAATTGATGTTTCAGCATAATGCAATTGGTTCTCTTCCTGAACATGCCCATGATAAAATCTTCATTATCAGCACATCTGGCTATGGAAGTAGATAAATGATAGGGCTCAAAATACTTTTCAAATTGTTCCCACCCTCCCTTTGTTATGATAAAGTGATGGGCTTTAGTGAAGGGAGGAAATATGTTCCCCTTCATCTTTTCGGTCAAGGCTTCCTCCTGTAGCCCACCTAATTGTCTTATGATTTCTGCTATCCCAATTTTGAGTGGGACTCTGTAGGGAAACACATAAGGAAAAACTCTAAAACCATAGACCCTAGTCAATGTTGCAAAAGGGTATAAGATCAAATCTCCCCAGTTGTGAGCAATTTTCAACTCAGGGGCATACTCCATAGGCCTTAAAAGCATCAATATTTCATTGTGAATTCTTGCAGTTTGGTTGCTTAACAATGACGTAAGTCTGGTACCAAAAACTTTGTCAAAGTATACATAAATTGCATTCTTTCTATCCCATGACAATTCTACACTCCACACCTGAACAGGCAACTCTTCATCATCTTGGAATTTCTCCAATTCCATTTCTTCTTAAAAGAAATCTGCATTGTTAAATAAGAACATATGCATCATAAGGGAATACCAACCCATAGGATTTTGTATATTTCCATCCTTGATCCCTGAAAAACCATCATGCATCTCCTAAGCAATATAGGATGCATAATCAAACACTACTGATAAATGGGGATGTAGAATTTGAACCACCATCAACATAATCTGGACTGGCATGGCTGCCTCCTCATTTATCCCTAAGACATTACATAGGGAGCTGTACATTTTTCTAGCTTTGCCAATGAAGAAATCTACTTTGAAGGGTTCAGGGGTTCGTGGCCCTATTACAACTAAATCTCCTATCTTGCTTGCATATCCCTTCACCACTTCACCTCTGTAATAATCCCTGTGGTTATTGTATATTTCTTTGAAATATTCAAGGTCAATATTATCCATACTCTGGGAAGTATCAGTCAACTTGAAGATCCTCCTAATTTCATCAGCTGACACAGTCAGTATTACATTACCCCGGGTGTCTCTAACTACCCTAGACACCTTGTCATAAGTGTTTTCTATTAGAATGAGCAAATCAGTGTCCATGAATACACTAGGTGCTATTAGCTTACCAACATCTAGTTCCCAAATATTACAATCTGGGGTAGGGGCCTTTCTCTGACTGTAAGCTGCTCTAAACAGAGCCAGGGCATCAAAACTTGTGGTGACATCTCTTTCCCACCTTCCTGAATCATATAGCTCTTCCCCAATTCTAAAGTGGGGATGCTGCGGTACTACTTTCTTGGCTTGGGTGGCATCCCCCAAAGACAACAGTAACTGCTGTAGTAAATCCTCTCTAACATTCTATTTCTGGTAGTCAACCTGTCTGATGATTTTAGCTCTAGGGGCCATTCTACTGGTTTTCTATCAAGACTAGAACTAGATTCTAAAACAGGAGTTCTAAAATCTTCTTTGAACTATAATTCTATCTCAATTGGAATGCTTAGTGAATCAGTGAACTTACCCATTTTGCACAGAAGTTGCTTGAAGCTGGTTTTCTTTTTCAATTCTGTCTTTGCGTAAATGGTTTTGGTGAATGATTTAGACAGTATTCAGCTTAATCATTTTACGGCCTCAATCAAATCAATCTCTCGAATTGAATTCGACTGGAGTTGCCACATGTTCTGTAATTAATTCACCAGCTTTAGTTTCATGGCTTAATGGCTCTCTGTAACTTGTTTTATTAACTTTGAATTTGAACCATTGATTTTGGGCACTATTCTTTGCATCAGACGGCCATCTTAATTTCCTAAAAATAACTGCTAACTGAGGACACATGTCGGCACTGCTTATCAACTTATTCATTAGATGTCGAGCATCTTAGACATAAGCAAACAAGTGAGCCGTCAGATGCTAACAAACTTAACTGAAGCTTAACATCTCGCAAGTTGTATATACCTAGGCCCACCAACTGCCAGATGTCGCCACCGCTTATCTGCTTACTTTTTAGATGTCGAGCACTTTCCCTTTAAGCTAATAAGTGGTGCGTTTGATCTTTTGAAACCTGTGCACCTTTTAACTGAGTGCCTTTACATAGCCCGACCCCACCAAAGACACGCATCGCCACCACTTATCCGCTTACTCATTAGATGTTGAGCATCTTAATCATAAGTGAATACGCCGACTGTCAGATCTTTTAATAGTTTCTTACCTTTTAACGGAATGTCACTCTTAACATGCTCGGCCCCACCAAAGACACGCGCTGCCACCGCTTATCAACTTATTCATTAGATGTCATGCACTTTGGACATAAGTGGATACGTGCACCATTAGATCTTTTCATAGTTGCATGACACATAAGGTGATGATGTAAAGGGACCCATATGGTGAGACTTAGGATTTAATAAAGTGGTTAGGAGACACATAACTTAGTATGACTTAAGTGACCAAAAAAGTAACACAGGAATAGAATAGGCCAAGGCACTTAGGGTTTTTTAGTCATTTTTTACCACTTTCAAAAAGGTTGAGGGTTTAGGCACATTCTACAGAGGCATAAAATCAAACTTAATGCCAAATTCAAAACCCTTGACACTAAAAATGATAGGAGACCTCACAAAAATTACAAGGCACACTTTGGACAAGAAATAGCACCAACAACTGCCTCTAGTGAAATAATGGCTCCTATCCAGTCTTGAGGATACCATTAGAGATTGCAACACTGGTCTTCATATCAATCACCTCTTGCAAGGTGCCTAACTACTCTATCAATCTAGTGGATGCATTATAGATGGTTTCCTAGTGCTTTGATGTGGTATCCTTCAATTTTTCTGCATCTAGTAGAAGATTCCCCAAATTCTTGATAACAATGGGGCCTTGAACCTTTATCGCTTCTATCCATGCTCTGCCAATTTGACCAAATCATCTTTCTTGCTGCAACTTTAGTAGCAAGTTCTTATTCTCCTCCACGTTAGGATCAAACTAAGCAGAGGAACTAGTGCCAAGAGAAGATTTAATATACTCTACTAGCTCCTTATTTTTGGACTTGAGGACTTCCTTGTTTGCTCAGAGTTCTTCTAATCTATCCTCAATCCGTTCATTGGTTGTTTTCTAGATATTCACCATCGATTCATGCACTGGCACCCCTAGGTCCACTATTTTAATCTAGAAATCTTGGACTGAGAGTTCATGAAACCTTCCTTCTTTATGTGGCTCTACTATTTCCATTATCATATGCCCGATTGTGGAGTCATGGGAAAGGGCCACTACAGTCTTTTTCTTCTTTGCCTTCTTTTTTGGTGGTTGAGAAGAGGTTTCCTTAAAGATCAGGTCCTTCAGAGAAATGACCTCATCATGTCATTTCTTCTTCTTCTCAATGGTTTCTTCCAACCATGAGTCTCTAGATAGTACGTTGATTTTAGATTGAAAATTCATAGGATCAAACAGATTTCGGGCCACCAGAGGAGTCTGTTTGTCTTGAGGAGGAACAAGGAAGGAGGAAACCTTGGTCATCGAAAGGGCCAGAGTGTCTACCTACCAAGAGTAATCCTGACCATCCATGGAATTTATGTCATCCAAGGTGATGACTGGACTTGGTGAGGGAGGCTTGGTCACCAACACCTCTTGTTCTTTCTTCTTTTCCTTTTCCCTATCTTCTTCCTTTCCAGTGTTTGGGAGTGAACCATCTCCATAGGTTAGAATGATAGGAATATTCTTTTCTGGCGGCTGGTCACCTCCTTGCCCGACAAATTGCGCTCTACCTATTGAAACTGATGGCGCCACAGAAGAAGAAACTATTGAAGATGATTTCTCAGCTCCTGAAGTCATTCCTCTCGATGAACCTATGCCAGAAGTTCTTTTCTATCATATTTTATTCCATTCTACCCACTTGTTGGTTCTCTTGATAATGCCCCTCATGAGGAGCTCCAATGAATCAATCATTGGACCAGTTGGTGTAGAGGAATAAATAGGAAACATCTTGATCTGGTTGTAGGATGAAGGTTACATGAAGAGACCATCATCTGCAAGATCATACAAATCAATGGCAAGGTTATACATTTTAATTTCATCCAAAGATAAATAGGACCATAGTTTTTCCCGTGTTTAATACTCATTAAAAAACTCAGCCCAGAAATCTTCAATGTTTGGGACATGTTTGTAGGCATGTCCAAGCTTTAAGTGATCTCTAACAAAACCCATAAGATCATATTAAGGCCTAAGAACCTCATAATCAGGTAGCTTGATCTTATCTTCAAAATAGTTTACTAAATTATGGGCATCAGATCTGGACGCACAGGAATATGGACCAACCACCACGGGGAAGGAAATTCTGGTGATCTTCTTCATAGTTGAACACAGAGTGTTCAATTCTAATATCTGCCAACAAAGTTCCACTAAGACTACCTTATATTTAGGATACTGGGGTATTCTCTTAGGAAATCTAGAGAAGGCTCCTATCTGAAGATAAGAGAAACTCGGGAATTGGATGAAAGAGCATCCAAACTGACTGATTGCCGAGATGGCCTCTAGTGAGAATCTTCTTTCTGGGAAACCTTGAAGTTCCTGATAGATTCTCATTGTGAATGCATCATTTACAGCAGTATACTCCTCAAAGCTCTGATGGAATTGCAGATTTAGGTAGAACTCATAAATTTTGGTATTGTTGTCGAAGTTCTGGATTACTGGTAAGCCGGGCCACAGGTGCTAAGTTGCTTGAGCATAAATCAAGTAAGAAGACATGTAGAATTGTTTGAATCCTTAACAAGAGATCATCCAGGATGTAAGCTTCTCACATAGAATTTTTGCCTAAGAAATGAACATATTTTCAGCACAGATAGCTTGAATAAGGAAGAAATTATGTTAAACAAGATCTAAAATCTCAGGCTTTCCATCCAATCTGGTCAACAGGGCTAGGATATCAACAATTTCCCTCTTTAGGGTTGTTCCAAAGAGAGTCTTCGACATCTTACTTTTCTTTGATTGAGGGGTCTAGAACCAAGTCCTCTGCATGTCTTCCCTCCTCAAAGTCTTATTTTCATTGAACATAGATGCAGAAGAGCCAAAGTTGATATCAAAATACACATCTTTTGTCAGAATGTCGAAAGCAGATTGGATTAGGGCTTTATCAATTTGTTAGAATATGCCTAATCTGGAAAGAGGATTTGATTTGTAGCTAGGTTGTATTTCTCTATACATTCTTTGATGAGCTCAGGAGCTTGAACTACCATTGGAAATCCTGCAGCTTCTACCAGACCACTATCCTTGTGCTTCTACGTAATAGGGTGAATTGGATGAGAATTCAATCTTCTATGCAAATCTCCGAGATCAAAGAATCTTAGAGATGTGTCAGAAACTTCCTTCAATTCACTCTCAATACCAATTAATCTATCATAGCTAGAAGCTTTAATAGCCATTTACTGTGAAACTGAGAACATGAGTGAAGACAAATGACTTTCTATTCAAAATGGTGAGCAGGAAATGATGGCAAATGCTTAATAAATAGCCGCTAAGATCTGAATGTTGGTGCCGCATGAATGACATTAAGGTGACCTAACGGACACAATGATAGGATTAGCATTTAATTTTTGATTATCAATGGTTATTTGAAATTCTCATTTCAAAGAACATAACGGCCTCAAAATCCTTAATCTTACAACTATCTTTATGTTCATTAGCTGCTTTTGCCGAAACAAAACTTTAGTCTTTGTGGAAAAAGAACATACTTTCCTTTCGATGCTGAAATGAATGAACATTAGAACATTTTATCATGTGCGGAATGAGAACATAAAATAATACTTTTTCCATAAGCCTGTTTCCTTTATTTTAGAAAAGTATCCTGACGGATTCACCTTTTATCCTTTGCGCACTTAAACACCTTCTTTTCTGCCGGGGGCACTTGGCCTATTATCTGCTGTTTTCACTTGTATCGGGCTTGCACCTTTGAGACCATCTTTTCCAAAAAAACATGTTGAGCATTACATATCCAAGGGTGACTACTTCTCATTTGGAAGACGCTATGAAGCTATCCCTTTGCCGTCATACCTAAATCACCTAAACACCATATAAAGGAGAAAGATTGAAAACCCGCTAGGCTCAAATAGGCAATGCAAATCATTTAGCAGATAAGCACATTATGGAAGGATTCAGGATGAATGAGAAGTAGATCACCAAAGAACAATTTTACCCCTAAGGACCTAAAGATCTTAGACTAAAATTAGGCAACAGTTGGCTCCGATTGGGGACTTAGACATGCCAATGTCTGAGAAGGGACCCAGAGTCTAGTTTTGCACAACAAGACCGGCAGGGAAAACAATGGGAAAACTAAACTAAAACACATGACAAGAAATTAAATTAAACTAAACTAAGACCTAAGAAAGTAGGAAAGAAAGTAAATAAAACCTACCTATTCTAACTCTAACTTGCAGGGGTTACCTGCTTTCACTTGAGTATTTGATAGAGCTTAAGATTCTGGCCGTTGTAGGAAAATGGAAGAATCTCTCCAGAAGGATATTCCAAGATAAAGGAATTATTCTAGTTCACCTGTATAATCTTGAATTGTCCATTCCAAAGCGAGTTGAATTTGTGATTCTTTCCTTTGGACTCGCGCCTTTTATCCCAAAGTAGGACCAAGTCACCTTGCATAAAATTTATTGGTCTAGCCTTCTTATCAAAGAATGTTTTCACTCTCCTCTGATGATCAGTGATGTGGTCAACAATATTTTCCCATTCTTCCTCCAACTTGGTCAGGTACATGATTCATTTCTCCAGACCATTCTGGAAAACTGGATCTTCAATTACTTGTTGCAACCTACAAATGGATAACTCAAGCGGAAGTGGGAGACTAGGTTCAATTCCATAAACTAGGTCAAAAGGGGATATCTAGATAGCTCATTTAGGTGTTATCCTATCTTCCCATAGAGCTTCATGCAATTTCTTGTGCCAATCCTTTTGACTTTTTGAAACCATTTTCTTCATGATGTTGATCAAGTTCTTGTTTCTTGACTCAGCCTGACCATTTCCTTGAGGGAAATAATCAGATGAGTGACTAAGATGGATACTGTTGTCATACCAAAACTCTGTAATCTTAGATGAAGAGAAATATGTGGCATTGTCCATCACTAACTTCAAAGGCACTCCAAACCTTACCAACATATTCTCTTTGATAAATTCACAGACCACCTCAGATGTGGTTTTCTTGGTAGGCTTAGCCTCAACCCACTTGGTAAAGTAATCTGTGGCAGTTATGACATATAGGTGTCCTACAAAAGAGGGAGGATTAATCAGACCAATGAAATGAAGTCCCCATTTCTAGAAGGGACCCTCAACTACAACTGGCTTTAATGAAAGAGTAGCTAACTGAGGCTTACAGGAAAACATACGACATTTATCACACTTAGCCACCCAATTGTAGGAATCTTTAAACATGTCAGGCCAGTAGTAACATTGCCTCAAGATTTTATATGCAGTGACTATGGATGAGAAGTTTCCACCACATGCCTCATTATGAAATGCCTGGAGTAATCTCTCTTGTTGTGACCTGTCCACACATCTCAAGAAAGTTTCATATATTGCCCTCTTATATAACTAGTCATCATAAATGACACACTTGGCCACTTTAGTTTTCAAATCTCTTCTCTATTTGTATGTCAACCCCTCTGAGTGATCTCCATAAGTAAGGAAATAGGAACTTTTTGAAAACCAAGGATCAAGAAGACTAACCATTAACACTTTTGGAGAATCCTCCTCCTGAGCTATTTCTTGATTTTCTGCCAATATTTTACACAAGCCGTTTCCTCGAACCAGATTTTCTGGCTTAAGATCAATATCATACTCCTATACCTTTTATATCCATGCACCTCTAGTATTACATCCTATTTCTTGTTGTGTCAGAATGCTTTTAAAAATAGAATCAGGAATATAAATAACAGAATGGGAGTGCAATACATAGAATCTAAAATTCTTCAGTGCCCTTACCACCACATAAGCATGTTTCTCCATTTGAGAATATCTTAGTTCATGATCTTTGATTGGAGTACTCATGAATGCTATATGTGCCTAAATTACTTCATTGTTCTCTTGCATCAAGATAGCAGAAAATGTATGAGCTAAAGCGTAACAGTAAAATATGAACTCCTTGGTATAATCCGGATGCACCAAAATAGGTGCTCTAGCTATAGCATGCTTGATTAAATCAAAGGCCTTCTTCCCAAATTCATTCCACTTGAAACTTTGACTACCCTTCATCATATCAATTATGCATTTTATAATCTCAAAAAAGTTAGGAATGAACCCCCTGATAAAATTTACCTGCCCAAAGAATGATCTTGTTCCTGATTTGCTTGCCGGTAGGTTCAATTGCTAGATGGCCTTCACCCACTCAGGGTCAATTTAGATTCCATCATGGGAAACAATATGACCTACAATTCTACCTTCAGTGACATAGAAAATAGACTTCTTGGGATTAAGAGAGATTCCATGGTCTCTACATCTCTTTAGCACCTTCTCAAGATCTTTCAAATGAACTTCTCTCTTCTTAGAGAAGACTGTTAAATCATCCAGGTACATAACTATTATTCTATTCAAGAGGTCTACAAATGAAGATTTCATTGCCCTTTGGAAGGTACCTCTAGCATTGATAAGCCTATTATAAGAAAACATTCCCCAAGGAGTGGTGAACGTTGTCTTATACTTGTCTTCTAGGTCCACCTATATCTGGTTGAAACCCAAGAAACCGTCCAACATGGACATCATTTTAGATCCATCAAATGTTTGTAGTACATGATCCATGTTGGGTAAGGGATAATTATTCTTCAGGGAAGCTTGGTTGAGATTCTGGAAATCTACACAAATTATGATTTCTCTGTTCTTTTTCCAGACGGGCATGATGTTGGCTAGCCATGTAGAGTGATGTATTGGGTAGATGATTTTTGCTTCCAACATCTTGTGAATTTCTCTAAAAATGGCATCTGACACCTTAGGATTGTAGTTTCATTGTTTCTACTAGAAAGGGAAAACTTTAGGCTTGAGAGGAATCTTGTGCTTGAAATCACCATTCCAGAAAGTTTTGAGGTCTTCATAGCCCCAGGCAAACACATCTTTGTATTGGGAGAGTAGGTTTTTCGCCTCTTCTCTTTCCTTTTTTTTGCAACAATTGCCAATATTTATCATCTTAGGTTTATTTTCAGTGCCTATGTTCATTCCCTTGAAATTCCTTGAGGTACCACCTTTCCTATCTCTTTCTTTTCTAATATATGCATCATGTCTATCAAAAAAAATTTCAAGGGAGATTAGGTGTCGAGGAATTTTGTTACCTTTTAACTGTCCTTCTCCAAACTCTAACTCCTTCTTGCTATCTAGAGAGAGACCCTTATAGGTACAATAACTCCCTTCAAAATATTGATCATTGAACTGATTTGATCCTTCCATGAAAGCTTGAATCTTCTTGTCACTAATGAAGACTTGCCAAATATCCACATTATCTGGGACATTCGGTCTAAACAGAAATTCAACTTTGTACTACTTATCTGCTATATCCAGATGTAGGAGGAGAAGTGAAGCTGAGGCGGCCAACAAATCTACTCTAGTGTTTTTCTCTCTTGGAACAACTTGGATTGATAAGGCATCAAAGTCCTCAATCTTTTCCCAAACTTTGTTCCTATAACTTTGCAATCTTGCATTTTTTACTGAGTATTGCACTCAAACTTGCCTTACTATCAACTCTGCATCACCGAGTGCTTTAAGGATTTTCACACCTCTTTGCTTCACAGCAACAATGCCTAGCAACAAGGCTTCATATTCTGTTGTGTTATTGGTGTTCTTAAACTGCAATTTATAAGAAAGTTGTATCATGTCTCCTTCCGGGGGAATAAGAACTACGCCAGCCCCTGACCCTACAATAGCATAATTGACATCAAACTCCAAAGTCCAGATATCCTTATTGTTAGTAATTTTTGACATTTCATCTTGATGATCAAAATCTTAAAACAACATATAGTTGCCGAATTCCATCTCCTGGAAGAGGATTTGTGCCTTAGGGTCATCAGACTTCATTACTGTGAATTTGGCCTTTTCCTCAGGCTCCAAATTTATCTTTTTAGTACCCACTAGGATAATAGCATGAGACCAGTCCATCTTGATTTCTCCACCTATGTGTTTGCAAAAGCTTCTGCTTAGAAGCATACCATAGCTGGTCAGGATATCGGCTACCAGGATGGTTAGCTTCATCCTCTTTGTAGGGTGTGCGGCCAATGTAACTTGTGCATCCTTTACTTGACCTAGGAGTGGAACCTGCATAGCATCCATTGAATAATAGTGGCCAAAGGTTCTAGTAAGGTTCAATCAAAGGTCTTTAGCAATGGAGGTGGGCATGACATTATTAGAGGCTCCGAAATCAATAATATAATTGCTTAGTTTATGACCATTAACAAATAGAGAGACATAGAATGGGTCAGGCTTCTGGCTAGGATCTATGTCTAAAACTGAGGAATCTTCTTCTTGAAATAGTAAGGGAAGGATGGGTTCTTCATCATTTAGTAGGCCACTACCAGGAGGTACATCCCTAATAGTAGAATTTAAATTAGGCTGCACTATGGAATTAGCATCACTTTTACAATAATCTACAAGGTTTTGAAGTTCAGTAGGATGCGTTTTTAGATATTCTAATGGAGACACTTGGATCCTAGCATCCTTGCAGTATTGAATTATATCAAATTAAGATAGAGACTTACCATTTGATTCAGACTTTGAGTGATCCTTCCTCCAGGATGAAGAAGTGGAAGCTCTGGGTGCACCAACAAAAGGACCAAGTGCAATGTTTCAGGGAGGAAAAGAGTTTCCCAGATTTGTGTCTCTTTGAATTCTTTTTGGTACTACCATTTTAATTCCATCCATGGTGGAAAAGCAATCACCTTTGACTTCAGAATCAAATTCATACTCCAAAAAGAAATTACTAGAGTCGCCATGGGGAGCAAAATCTTCTTCACTTTCAAGATACTCAATAGTTAGCTCATTACTTGAGGCTATTTGTCTGTATCTATTCATTTTTGGACAAATATTACCATCATGGTAAGCTCTTAGAAGAAAAATACACATATTATGCTTTTTAGCTGCCTCAATAGCGAGCTTTTTCTAAGCTGGTGGCAACTGCAACTATTTTCCTTCGTGTTGTTTTCTGGGAATATCCTGGTAAGGCTGCTAGAAGGATGGGGTAGATTTTCCCATTTTCTGCTTAAGGGAAATCATCTCATTAGACAATTTCTGAAGCATTTCCTCAGTATTTCCAGTTACACTAGAAATAGAGCTTGTGGAGGCACCACTCTGCACTTCTCGCTTCCATTTTCGGATAGCTATAATGTCATCTTCTAACTCAATTGCTAGAGTCTGAGTGGCTTGAAAATTAGCCACATGTACTTGTTTGATTTGGAAACTAATGTCAAGAGGCATGGAACTAATAAAGAACATCTTCTAGTTATCAGTTGTAGGCCTACTAGTAGCAGGGATTCTGTTAGCCAGCTTGTTAAACCTTGTAATGAAATCCCGCATGGGAACACTTGGTTCTTTCTTTATCTGAGTGAGCTGAGTCAGGAGTGTGTGTTCATCCTCTATACTTTTATAGTGAGTTTCAAAGTAGTTTCTCATATCATTCCAACTAGTTATGCATCCCATAGGGAAATGTTGAAACCAGTCAACAGCATTTTCTATCAAAGTTTCTACAAACATTCTTACTGCCACGTCTTCATGCTGAGGGTTTACAATATTGCACGCAGCAAGGAAGGCTACAATGTGCTCATTAGCAGATACTTTCTTGTCTCCATTAAAATTTGGAAAGTTCTTTTGGGAAGCTTGAGGTAAGTCATTGTTAGCTCCTAGATGAAGAGGCCCAATGGCATTACCCCCAGGGATGACCATTGAAACAGGGAGGGTTAGTAGCACAACCTAAAAATTTATATTGGTAGGAACAACTACTCCATGAAGAGTGAGGGTGTTACACAGTAATGGGGTAGTATTGTAGATAATAGGAGGGACAAAAGAATGGCTATGAATTAGGGAAACGGGGCATGGTGGTGGCAATAGGGTACCACAAATACCTAGAAAAATAGGATCCCAGACATTGGCTCTTCCTCTTCTGAGAGGATCTTCTAACAAGGGGAACTTAGCCTTTTGCAATTATTCAAACATAGGATCTTTATGTCCCTCTCTCCAGACACTTCAAGTATACTTAGGATCAAGAGCTACTGAACCTGATTACTATAGATGCATAGCTCTAAATCTTCTTTCCCAAAATTCAATGTTAGCCTCTATTCTCTCTAACTCAAAGTTGATTCTTCTGTATTGGTCTAGTAGGATTTGTTATTTATCAGGTAGCACCATTTCTCATTAAGAGTGATATGCATAATGTAGCATTAGGAATGCCAAACAAATAAGTTCTAAGTCACTTAGTAAAGCTAGAGATAGACTTAGTAAGAAAACTTAAGAAAATTTTGAGTTTTTCCCCAGTACAGTCGCCAAAAATTGTTGGTTTATAGTTTTTATACTTTTAATTTGATTTATAAAATGACTCTTGAAAATACCCAAAGCTGGCTTTCATAGAAAAAAAAGTAACCATAGACTAGGTCAATGGTATAAATCTATCAATGACCCCTGAATTGAAAGGTACAGTATCCCTTATGTGAAAGATATGAAATGAATTTTGTCTTTCGGTCTTTATGGGTGTGCTCTTAATCAGAGAGCAGAAGAGGATCAACCAAGTTGTTCAAAGCTTCAAACAACTTAGGCAATGGATGGGGACTCACTGAAAGACATGCAATCTGAAATGCAAACTATTATGCAGTGCGGGATGAATGCAAACTACTATCTACTAGTAGAGATGAAGAAAGGAAGTGTAACATTGCAATTCCTAGATTGCTAAGATTGTGAAACCTCTACAATACCCATATTATCTTGATCTAATTTTCTGTTAACTTTCTTCTTAAATCCTTATGCAAGAAATAATCTATTGAACTAGAATGTGCAATGAAATGAAAACATAGTACTTATGTTGAAGATAGTAAACATACAATCTGCCGAATGAGAATAACAAAACTATGTTCATTACTTATTCATTCAATTTCCAGTATAAGTATCTTCATTAAAAACATCACACAAAAACTCTAATGAACCACAAAAATCACTTTGAACTCAAAGTCGCACATAGTAGTCCCAGCTACAAGGGTTTGCCCAAAGTAATTTTGTTGATCTTATTTACTCTATAGAAATTTACATAAATAGGTCTTCTCCAAAATGACCCATTTCAAAAATGATTGCCTCTTTACAGTATTTCGAGAGGAACATTCTAAAAAATAAAATTGGTCAGTTACAAAAACTGACAAAGCTGACAAAATGCCAAAAATGGCTACAATATACAAAAGTTGGGAAGACAACATATATCAACAGATTCTATGCCATCTTCTGTGTAATGGATTTTCCTTTGTAATCTTTCATTGCATTCGTTACCTTGCCCAAATCCTGAGCATTTGGAATGATTATATTTTCAACTCGGACCATTTAAAAATCATGCATCTCTGTCAGTTCATCCAATCTGGCAATCTGGGACTGGAGCTTCTCTGTTTCCTTTTTGAACACAACATCTATTGTGGAGAGCTCACCGATTCTTGACACTTGTAAATTGGCCAAGTCCGCAATCTCATCTATGAAAGAAAGAAACTTAGCTTTCATTTGCTCTGTATTCATCAACTTGTCACTTCCAGAAACTTGAGATTCCATGTGCAATACTTTAAAAAACTCAAACAGTTTGTCCATCTCCTTTTGTACTAACTTTACCATAGTTTTGAGTTCATCTGCAGATCTGTTTGAGTTCTCAATCATGAACTCTAGAGACTGCCTCCAGTGAAATAATGGATCATGTCTAGTCTTGAGGATACCATTAGAGATTGCAACACTGGTCTTCATATCAATCACCTCCTACAAGGTGCCTAACCACTCTTTCAATCTAGTGGATGCATTATAAATGGTTTCCCAGTGCTTTGATGTTGTATCCTTCAATTTTTCTACATCCAGTAGAAGATTCCCCAAATTCTCAATAATAATGGGGCCTTGAACCTTTATCACTTCTATCCATGCTCTGCCAATTTGATCAAACTATCTTTCTTGCTGCAACTTTAGTAGGAAGTTCTTATTCTCCTCCACGTTAGGACAAAACTGAGCAGAGGAAGTAGTTCCAAGAGAAGATTTAATATACTCTACTAGCTCCTTATTTTTTGACTTGAGGAATTCCTTGTTTTCTCAGAGTTCTTCTAATCTATCCTCAATCTGTTCATTGGTGGTTTTCCAGATATTCACCATCAAGTCATGCACTGGCACCCCTAGGTCCACCATTTTAATCTCAAAATCCTGAGCTGAGAGTTCATGAAACCTTCCTTCTTTCTTTGGCTCTGCTATTTCCATTAGCATATGCTCGGTCGTGGAGTCATGGGAAAGGGCCGCTACAGTCTTTTTCCTCTTCACCTTCTTTGTTAGTGGCTGAGAAGAGGTTTCCTTAAAGATTAGGTCCTTTGAAGAAATGGCCTCATCATGTCATTTCTTCTTCTTCACAATGGTTTCTTCCAACCATGATTCTGTGGATAGCACCTTGATTGTAGATTGAAAATTCATAGGATCAAACATCTTCTGGGCCACTAGAGGAGTATGCTTGTCTTGAGGAGGAACAAGGAAGGAGGAAACCTTGGTCACCGAAAGGGCCAGAGTGTCTACCTACCGAGAGGAATCCTGACCATCCATGGGATTTATGTCATCCAAGGTGATGACTAGACTTGTTGAGGGAGGCTTGGTCACCAACACCTCCTGTTCTTTCTTCTTTTCCTTTTCCCTATCTTCTTCCATTCTAATGTTTAGGAGCGAACCATCTCTGTAGGTTAGAATGATGAGAACATTCTGTTTTGGTGGCTGTTCACCTCCTTGCCTGGTAGATTGTGCTACACCTATTGAAACTGTTGGTGCCACAGAAGAAGCAACTGCTGAAGATGATTTCTTAGCTCCTGAAGTCATTCCTCTAGATGAACCTTCACTAGAAGTTCTTTTCCATTTCACTCTAGTCCATTCTACCCACTTGTCAGTTCTCTTGATAATGCCCCTCATGAGGAGCTCGAATGAATCAATCACTGGACCAGTTGGTGGAGAGGAAGAAATAGGAAACAACTTGATCTGGTTGTAGGAAGAAGGTTGCATGAAGAGAATGTCATCTGCAAGATCGGACAAATCAATGGCAAGGTTATACATTGTAATTTCATCCAAAGTTAAATGGGACCATAGTTTTTCCCATGTTTGATACTCATTAAAACACTCGGCCCAGAAATCTTCAATGTCTGGGACATGGTTGTAGGCATGTTCGAGCTTCAAGTGATCTCTAAAAAAACCCATAGGATCATATTGAATCCTAAGAACCTCATAATTAGGAAGCTTGATCTTATCTTCAAAACTCTTTACTAAATTCTGGGCATCAGATCTGGATACATAGGAATATGGACCAACCACCATGGGGAAGGAAATTTTGGTGATCTTCTTCATAGTTGAACATAGAGTGTTCACTTCCAATATATGTTGACAAAGTTCCACTAAGAATACCTTATCTTCAGGATATTGGGGCAGTCTCTTAGGAAATCTGGAGAAGGCTCCTATCCAAAGATAAGAGAAACTCAGGAATTGGATGAAAGAGCATCCAAACTGACTGATTGTCGAGATGGCCTCTGGCAAGAATCTTCTTTCTTGGAAACCTTGAAGTTCTTGATAGATTCTCATTGTGAATGCATCATTTACAGTAGTATACTCCTCAAAGCTCTAATGCAATTGCAGATTCAGGTAGAACTCATAAATTTTGGTATTGTTGTCAAAGTTCTGTATTGCCGGTAAGCTGGGCCACAGGTGTTGGGTTGCCAGAGCGTAAATCAAGTAAGAAGAAATGTATAATTGTTTGAATCCTTGACAAGAGCTCATCCAAGATGCAAGCTTCTCACAGAGAATTTCTTCCCAATCAATGAACATATTTTTAGCATAGACAGCTTGAACAAGGAAGAAATTATGTTCAATGAGATCTGAAATCTTAGGTTTTCCATCCAATCTGGTCAATAGGGCTATGATATCAATAATTTCCCTCTTTAGGGTTGTTTTGAAGAGAGTCTTTGGCATCTTACTTTTCTTTGATTGAGGGGTCTAGAACCAGGTCCTCTGCATGTATTCCCTCCTCAGAGTCTTCTTTTCATTGAACATAGACGTAGAAGAGACAAAGTTGATATCACAATACACATCTTTTGCCAAAATGCCGAAAGTAGATTGACTTAGGCTTTATCAATCGTTAGCAAAATTGACTGATCTAGAAGGAGGATTTTCTTTGTAGCTAGATCATATTTCTCTATACATTCTCTAACGAGTTTAGGAGCTTGAACTACCATTGGAAATCTTGCAGCTTCTACCAGACCACTATTCTTGAGCTTCTACATAATAGGTTGAACTGGATGAGAATTCAATCTTCTATGCAAATCTCCAAGATCAAAGAATCTTAGAGATGTGTTAGAAACTTCCTTCAATTCACTCTCAATACCAATTAATCTATCGTAGCCAGAAGCTTTAATAGCCATTTACTATGAAACGAAGAACATGAGTGAAGAAAGATGACTTGCTATTCAAAATGGTGAGCAGAAAATGATGGCAAATGCTTAAGAAATAGCCACTAAGATTTGAATGTTGGCACCACATGAATGACATTAAGGTGACCTAAGAGACGCAATGGCAGGATTATAATTTAATTTTTTATTATCAACGGCTATTTGAAATTCCCATTTCGTAGAACATAACAGCCTCAAAATCCTCAATCTTACACCTATCTTTATGTTCATTAGCTGCTTCTGCCAAAACAAAAATTTAGTCTTTGCAGAAAAAGATCGCTTCTTCCAAAACAAAACTTTATTCTTTGTGGAAAAAGAACATACTTTCCTTCTGATGCTGAAATGAATGAACATTCGACCATTTTATCATGTGCAGAAAGAGAACATAAAAGAATACTTTTTTCTGTAAGCCTGTTTCATTTATTTCATAAAATTATCTCGATGGCTTCACCTTTTATCCTTTGCACACTTAAACACCTTCTTTTCCGTCGGGGGAACTTGGCCTATTATCTGCTCTTTTCACTTGTATCGGGCTTGCACCTTTGAGACCATATTTTTTAGAAAAACATGTTGAGCATTACATATCCGAGGGTGACTACTTCTCACTCGGAAGATGCTATGAAGCTATCCCTTTCCAGACATACCTAAATCACCTAAACACTGGAAAATCATTTGGCAGATAAGCACATTATGGAAGGATTCAGGATGAATGAGAAGTAGATCACCAAAGAACAATTCTACCCCTAGGGACCTAAAGATCTTATACTAAAATTTGGCAACAGAGAGCACATGAGAACTGAGCATCAAAGCACTGAAGGATAATAGATTTGGTATAAGTGAATGGATATAAGTTGGAATGGAACCCCAGCAGTCGCATCATTTCAATTTACCATGAAACCCTACTTAATCAAGCTGTAAGTATGGTAACCCTAGTTGTATTTGACATTGCTAAAAGGAAGATATTTGTGTTTAACAAGGATCCATTCAAGTCTATATTAGATGATGTTGAAGGGGCCTTCTCTAAGACTCCTCTAGGATTTGTACATGTGGAAGATATTTCCTCTTACATCTGTTGTAAGAAGGAAACTGTTGGGGATAATACTATAGCTACTCTGATGGTGTCAATGATGAAACATGACTATTCATTCAAGGATGAATACGCACATCTAACTAATAACCCTATCTTTGAGTACTCTAATGTGCATGAATTCTAATAGCTAGAATGGGTTAAAATATTGTTGAGCAGGATACATGATGACCTCTACTTGATTGGTGAAGTTCCCGTCCACATTACCACAGACCTAATCCATGACATGACTGGACTAGCTAAGACTGGACCAGTTCTTCCAACTGGTAAGGATGTTAAGAAACAGGTTGAGAAAGAATTCTTATCTAGGAGTGATAGGCATGGGATGAAAATTTATCCTATTAAGGAAAATGACATCAATCTTCTCACTATGATACTTGGTTACAAGTTTCAGCAGGCAAGCAGACTAAATAGTGTGTTTGTAGCAACGGTTCTGGCAGTAATAAGGATGGTGAGAGATAACACTTAGTACAATCTCTATGAACTATTGCATGCACAATTGATTGAGAACATCAAGGCTATCAAGCATGACAAGAGAAAGATATTCAGGTTTGGCTCTTTGATCATCTACCTATACTTCCATATTGTTGGTAAGGTTGCAAATCTTTACCTAGACAGAAGAAAACCCACTATGTCTCAGATTTCACTAAAAGCCACATCTGAGAGTAGTGTGAAGGATTCTATGGACATAGACATCAAGACATTCAGGATCAAAATGCAAAAGAGGTTTACATTATTTGAGAAAATAGTAGAGAAATATAAGGAGACCATATGCTTCATGGTAGAGATTGACTAAACTTGAATGGAGGTAGTTGAGCCTAGAACCAAATGGATTCATCCACTTGGTTATGAAGTTGATGAACATGTGTTGGAAGGATATGCACAAGTTATTTTCTCTGTGCCCAAAGATCCTAATGAGCCTAGGTGGGGCACTTATAGAGAGAAGACAAATGAAGTTGATTTTGTCCTATACAGTGTTGATAACAAAAGGAAGGCATCTAGAATTACATCTAGCAACCTAAAAGTTCATGGGGTTACTCAAGAAGACCTAGATAAAGAAAGGGAAGCCAAGATTGAAAAAGAACTTGAGAAAAATTCTGCACAAGTTAAAATAGAGAAGTCTGATGATATCCAGAAGAAGAAGAAGACTAAAGAGAGCACTTATGTGCCCTCTACCACCATTGATCTAGAATTCTCTCCACCTTCTTTACCAAGAAAGAAGTCTAGAGGAATGAAGCAAGCACCCACTAGTCACCCATCCTCAAGAACAACTCGGAGCATAGTAAGAAATACTCAAACTCCTCCTAAGGTAGGATTCAAACCTAGTCTTAATGTCTTAAGGAACAAGATTGTTAATGAAGGAAGACTAGATACAATTACAAAGGTTTATGACAAGTATCAGGAAATAGATAAATCTAATATACATTCTATGCTCATCTCTCACATGATTAAGTTTAAAAAGTCAGTTCTAGAACCTAAAATAGTGATACCAGACAAGTTATGGAACATTCTAAAGATAATGAAAAGACATGCAATTGAGGAAGATATGAGGATTAGAGAAGAAACATTGGATAATCTTCTCCCTATCTGTGCACATGATGAGAAGGCAATTCTATTATATTTTTTAAATCCTCATCTCAAATCCAAGACAAGGACTCTTCATATTATGAACAAAGAGTATGAGTTAGTTGGGAAAGAGACTGAAAAAGATTTTGTACAATTGTTTATGGATAGACATGTGTATCCTTCAATGGTGCCTACAACAAAGATAACTCTAGTTCCTCCCAAAAAAGTAGCAGAACCAGTGATTTAGAATGCACCTAAGACAATTCCATAGGTTTCAGCACCCTCAATTTCAATAGCCTTTGATACAATAAAAGATTTAGGAGACACTATAGTGATTGATGATATCAAAATATCCATGACCGCATCTGACAATGATATGGACAAAGTTGAAAAAGCATTTGTAAGCACTAAGGAGACAAAGGAGGTGTACACTGATGACACATCTTTACAACAAGATGAAGTTCCCTCTACAGAACCAACAGACTTGAATAAAGAGGAAGATAATCAAAATAATGAACAACCAGTCATGGAGATCCCAGTAAAAAGTGAATGCATGGATACTAGTCAGAATACTATATTCACACCATCCATTCAACCATCTACTTCATTATTGTCAAGCTTAACTCCTAACTCAGCAAGTCTGGATGCATGGGGAGAAGAAGACTTGATCAAGATCAACATCCTAGCCATGGAAAAAGCCAAATAAAAATAGGTTATGAGAAACCCTCTCTTCTTGGAATCAGTGAACATTCTAAATAACCTAGTACATGCGGATAAGAAAGTAGCTAAAATTTACTCAGTTGATGATGTAGACAACATCCTAACAAGCTTCAAAGAACATTTTACAAGATTACTAGAGTCTGATACTAGAATTACAAAAGATGAGTATAAAAAGGAAAGATTAAATGAACTGGTAAAGAATTTTGCCTTCGATCTAAACTCATTAAAGATTGGTCAGTCTATGTTGAAAGAGTTGGCAACTAAAGGCAAAAATGTAATAGAAAACTACATGGACAAAGTGAAATTCACCTCTGAACATATCAAAAAGATAGAAGAGGTAGATATCTTGGTTGACAGTGTTAGACAATCATTTGAAACATCCACGCAAGATATGAACATATGAAAAAATATCTATCAAGGTCAGTTGGACATGATTGAAAAGGAAAAATTCAAGATTAACATGATAAGAATAAGACAAACTCAACTGAGAAATGCACTAGCACCCTCCTTAGTAGTTCTGGATGAGAACATCAAACAGATTGATGCCACTATGATCATGTATGATCAAGGTCCCTGCATGGATCTGATAAAAATGGAAAAGCTCACATATGCTCTATGCACCCTCCAGACAGTTGATGCAATGAAGGCATTTTGGTAGAAAGAGATCAAGTCTCTTCAGATTGTATAGCCAGATGTATACGTGGAGTAAGTACCTAGAGACTTACAAGTTTTTGGACACCTTTGTCATTAATGTCAAAGGGGGAGTAATGTATATAAAGAATAAGTGTATATATGGGGAGTAGTGTATGCATATGTTATATATATATA
>MU226505.1:2440936-2467734 GCA_018584345.1 Thuja plicata | reverse complement strand
GTCTATTCAGACATAAACACACACACACACATATATATATATATATATATATATATATATATATATATATATATGAAATAAAAATATATATTTGAAGTTTCAAAGAAATAAGTAGAGCAGTGTAAAGATGTCAGCATGAGATAGAGCCCCTAAAGAAGATAAGAGCATAAGTACGTAACTAGAACTGATCAAACATATGTGTCATAGATAGCAGTTCACTTTTGGATATAGTGCATATCTATCTGCAGGAGGTTGTAGCCTTCTTTCTCATTTAGTAGTGAGATCTTGGACAGTGAGTCCTCACCCCTAACAGGGTTGTTTGTAAAAGACTCCTAACAGGGTCAGGCCTTTAACCAGGTCATTGTACTTGCATTGTAAAGACTTCTCCTAACAGTGCAAAGGAACTTTAATAGGTTCATTATACTAGTGCAATATTTATGGGTACTAATTCCCACCAGGGTTTTCCTCTGATCAAGGTTTCCCTGTAATCATATCATGTGTTATATTTTCTTGTGTTAAGCTTCATTGGATGTATATTTGATTTATGTTTAAATTTCTAAAATATAATAAATAGGCAAACAATGATTCACCCCCCCCCCCTCTCAGTGTTTCTAACAATCAATTTTTATTTGAAATCCTATTTTGATTAGATAAGAGTGCAATCTCTCACACCATGCTTTGGGTGCTAGCTTCAAACCATAAAGAGATTTTTGTAATTTACATACCTTTTTCTTATTTGTTCTCTCACTTTAGGATGCTCAATGTAAACTTCTTCTTCAAGTATCTCATTCAGAAATGTAGACTTGACATCCATTTGATAAAATTTGAATCCTTTGTAAGACACATAAGATAGAAGTATCCTAACTCCTTCCAATCTAGCAATAGGTGAAAAAGTCTCTCCATAATCAATATCTTCTTCTTGTGCATAACCTTTATGAAGCAATCTAGCTTTGTTCCTGATAAATTATCCATTCTCATTCAGCTTGTTTATGAAAATCCATTTAGTACCAATAACATTTTTATCCTTTGGCCTAGGTACTAAATTTCATGTATTGTTCTTTTCAATCTAATCAAACTCTTCTTTCATTTCTTTCATCTAATATTCATCATCTACTGCATCTTTAACTTTCTTTGGCTCAAATGTAGATAGAAAACATGTATTGTCTCTTACCTTTCTTCTTTTCATCACTCCAACATCTTTATTTCCAATAATATTGCTTGGGGAGTGGTTCCTTTTCAAATATTTTACTAAAATAGGATCGGTATGTCTCGGTGCTTCATCCTCATTATTCAGTGGTTGAGCTCTTTGTTTAGCTTCCTCCTTTGTAGGTGCTCTCAGTAAGGTGTCATTAACATCAATTTTTACATATACAAACTTATCATAATCTTTATGTTCCTCTTTACTTTCTTCATCATTATTTTCTGCAAATTTGTCGATTCTCACTCTTGCACTGTCCACCATTTTATTAGTAACTTTATTCAAAAACTTATAGGATTTACTCCTTGTACAATATCCTAAGTATATCCTTTCATCCCCTTTAGAATCAAACTTTCATTCTCAATAATCTTTCAATATATAACATCTACTTCCAAAAAATTTTAAATAACTCACATTAGGTTTGTGTTCATACTAGATTTCATATGGTTCTCTTGGTATCCTTCTTCATTTGTACTTGGTTCAATGTATCAACAGAAGTACTGACTTCTTCTCTCTAATTTTTTGTAAAATACCTTTCCCAATCATCAGTGTCCTTGCACAATCAACAATAGATTTGTTTCTTCTCTCAATAATACCATTCTATTGTGGTTTCCTTGGTGCTAACATCTATCTCTTAAATCCATTTTCACTACAAAATAGTGTAAACTCATCAGATGTAAACTCACCTATTCTATCAGATCTCATAGTTTTTAGTTGTCTTCCTATTTCTTTCTCAACTATTGCCTTATACCAATTAAACATTTGAAATTCATCCAATTTTTCTTTTAAAAACATTACAGACATCACTCTAGAATAATTAACCACAAATAAAATAAAAAATTTGTCTCCATAGTAACTCTGAGTTCTCATGGGTCCACATAAATCAGTATGCACTACATCCAAAATTCCTTGTGTAACATAAGTCTTGCAAGTGAAAAATTAGATTTAGTCATCCTTCCCATTTGACATTCTCTGCACATAATATTTTTAGGTTTTTCTAACCTTAGTAGTCATCTGAGTCTATTCTTTTTACTCACTTTGATCAATTTGTCAAAATTAACATGACAAAGCCTTTTGTGCCATAACCAAACATCTTCAACTTTAGCAAATAGGAAACTCTTCATAGAAGTATCATGATCAAATAAATTACCTTTAGATTGTTCTCTAGTAGCAATCAGACTCTCCTTCTTATAAAAAAATTTCACCTTTCTCTATTGAAATTCCAGTTGGTGACCTATTTTATTTAACTGTGCAACACTCAACAGATTATACTTTAAGCCTTCAAGTCAATAAACATTATCACATCTTGTGTTATTTAGTAGAATAATATAACCTTTTCCTTTCACAGGGTATGGACCATCGTTATCAAATCTAACAAATCCTCCATCATGCTTCTCCAAGGAAATAAACTTAAGTGCTTCACTAGTCATGTGATGTGAACAACCACTATCTATAATCCATGTTTCATTCTTACTTACTTGTGATATTAGGGCTCTTGGTTCTTCTTTATTTTCTTCATCATAATTATCTTTAATAGAAACATACGCAACTTCTTCATCATCATTTTCATATGAATCATCATCACTTAGTCCTTCATTAGAAATATGACAAGATTTCTTACCTTTTTTGTAGTCTTTGAATCTCCTAAATTTGTTCTCTCTTTTGTCCTTATCTCTATTATCTTTCTTCTCCTCACTATCTTTCTCAGTTTAATTAGATGCAATATGACCAATCTTGTTACAATTCAAAAATTTCAAGGGTAACTTACCTCAGTATCTTTATTTGCCTCTTTGTAGCCTTCTAGCCAAAATAGTCTTTAAACTCTCTCATTCTCTTCATCTTTTGAAAATAACTCTTCCAAACCACTTTGACAGTTGTAAACTTTCTCACTAGCACTACTCACATATCCATCACTATCTCTAGAGTCCTTCGAACTTCCAATAATAAAAGATGACTTAAATGCAGACTCAATCTTAGATGTAGCAGGTAGACTATTATCAAAATCATTAATCTCAAATGCAACTAGCTTACCAATAGTAGCATCAAGTGAACCATTCATCTAAGGAATGGATCTCAACTCTTGTATATAAAATACTCGAATAACATAACTTGGTAGAAGGGTTCTCAACAATTTTATTGTTACATCTTCTTCTGTTATGGTTCCACCAGCTCCTCTAATATAATTAACAATCTCCTTAAGTCTAAATTTGTATTGTATTATTTTTTCTCCTTCTTTCATTCTCATTGAATAAAATTTACCTCTTAGACTTTCTTCTTTTACCTTCTAAACACGCTGATATCCACCATAGGTCAAAATAAGCTTATACCATATTTGTTTCGAAGTAGTACACCCATCAAGTTCATCATATTCCTGGTTGGTAAGTGTAGAAACAATCTCAATCATGACTTGTGTGTGGTCTTGCTTCTGTCTTTGTTCATTAAGTGTCAAAGGAGCAATTGTAGGTGCAACATATGCATTATCAAGAAAATGAAGTCCATACTCTCCTATGCATGACATATACAATCTCATTCTTCTTTTCCATGTAGAGAAATGTTCCCTATTCAACTTTGGTACTTCCCTCTTATACATCTTTGGATCTTGACTCAAATCCTTTTAAAATTAACACTTCAGAGCACCAAGCTCAGATACCAATTGTTGGTCCATTGATAGGGGGGTGAATTAGACAAAATCAACCTTAAATACTTAAAACTTAGCTCACTGATTCACTCGGTAGAACTTAATACAGTAATGACTGAATCACCAAATAACTTAATAACTTAAACAACCATACATCTCATAATATGAAAATTAATCATTCAAACTTAGTTAACACTAGATTTAATGAGGAAACCCAATAAGGGAAAAAGCTCTGTGGGAATTGTGAATCATACTAAAATGTACCCTTCTAAAGAATGCTCGGCTAAGAACTTATCCTGTTAAATATTACAAACACATTTTCTAGATGGGACCCTATTAAGGGATTTACCTTAGATCTATTAAGATATTCAATGTATTAGGAGTGGCCTTGTTATAGCTCTTTAGAAACTCTTTTGGAATGTCACCTACTTCTAGGATTTACAAATAGGATTGTTAAATCCACTCGGTTAAGATATTTTTCTCTATTACAAATGCTAATAAGAAAGAGTAAAAATTTGATCTGTAAATGTAGCAATTGCCTTTTCTTGGGTCAAATCCTTTATGCTCACATGAATTCTGGCATCACATACTCCATTTTTCTCTTCTCTAGACAGTAGATTCTGCTCTTTCTACTTCTCTACTCTACTCGATAACTTCTATTCTTCAACTTCTTCTTATTCTAAATTCAACTCACCAGCATCTCTTCTCTGTTTAGTTCTTATCCTTTATATAGATAAACTTTTGCCCCTTAATCTCCTTTCTTAGGTTTTCCATTATTTTCTCTTAGTCATTCAATCATCTTCTTCACATATCTCAGCTTGGTAAACCATTTAACTTTTACCTCGTAACTTGAAATTTTTCTTGGAACTCTAATAATTAGGTTAACTACTTAATCTTTTCCTTAGATCTTCTCATTGAATTTTCTCACTCGCATATCTTCTAAAAAAATTTATTTAATCCTTATCAACATCCAGATCATCATAGCTTTGTATTAAATTTGATCTTATCATCATTCTCAATAAATATCCAATACTCGGTAACTTGCCTTGCAATTCGGTAACTAAATTAATTCACTACTCGGTGCCTAACTCATTCTTGGTGCTCGGTAACTGAAACCAACTAACATAACTCTATATCATTTGAGTCTGTCTAGCTCGGTAGAGTAACTCTTTTCAATCTTAACTTAACTCTTTGCAATCTATGACTTAATAAATCAAATGGACCGACTTGATAAAATCAAATATATAATAGCAAACAACTATATCAACATTAATTCATAATTTTCTGATTAGTATTTATCACCCATTTAACTTCTCCTTCTTATGATATGGTAACTCAATAAAAATCAGTGATCAATTGCTTGACATAAATGAAAAAATAACAACTAATCTAACTATTTCTACAAACCTATCATCACTCAGTCTTCATCATCTCGATCAGTTGATTAAAAAAATATCCAGTTGATCCATGTGAATCTGAAGGTTGATCAATTTTAGAAAAAATTTCATCCACTCATCAACTTCATTTTTTTTTGGAAATCAGTTTCAAGGACCTCAGCTCTACATATTTCCAGGAGCTGATCGAGTTAGAATAAGAGGCCAAATGCTTGAAGATCTAGGTATTTCCTTCAGAGGATGAATGCATCCCATTGTAGATCACCATTGATATCTTCTTCAAATCAAGAAGTTAAGGCACAGGTTAGTGAAGCCAAATTTTTTATTGAAATCTAATCTTGTAGGCCAAATTCCCCTTAGAGATGCTAGAACTGTGAATAAAAAATTTACAATGATGTGGAGTTATAAATTTTTTCTAAGGCTTATTTTTCTTTTATTGATGAGTTTTTCTTAGGGAGTTTCATGCATGCCACTTGTCATTGTGGTTTGCATTTGAAGCTTGTAAATTTTCCCCTCACTAAAAATATCTATGATTGTGCACACTTTCTACTTAGATATGAGACACTTTTTGGGTCAAGCTTCTTTTTAATTGGATGGGAGTTTTTGCCCGAGAATCACATATTTTAACAAAATCTCTAGTTACTTTTCCTTTTTTTGGTGGGCCCATGCATTGCCTAAGGTTATATCCTTTCTACACATTAAGCCACATGGGCATCTCTGTTAGAATAGTCCCAAAGGATAACTGAGAGGAGGGGGTGAATCAGTTATTAGCTATTTTATTTCTTTTCTTTGCCTAGATATCAAATAACATAAAGTCAATGCACATTCAGATAACACAATGGAGAACACAACAATTTTGGTTATGGGGAAAACAAATAGGTAAAAACCCCGGTAGGAATTAGCACCCACAAAGAACTATACTTGTTTATAATAATCCCTATTAGAAGATCTTGTAACCCTGTTAGGAGTTGTTCTTTACAATGCAATAAGTATAGTGACCTGGTTAAGGGTCTGACCCTGTTAGGAGTCTTTTACAAGTAACCCTATTAGGGGTGAGGACTCACTATCCAAAAGCTCACTGCTTCAATGGTGAAGGCTACAACCTTTTGTAAAATAGATATACACTATATCTGATAATGAACTGTAGAGTAGAACTAATGTCTTGATCAGTTCCAATGTATTATATGCTTCCACTACTTCTTCACATAGATCCTTAATGAATGAAACACAACTGATATTCTGCTTTGTACTTTTTCTGTCTTTTTCTTATCATTCACACTTGGCGTTCAACAAATGAACTACTATAAGTATCTTCTCCAAAGGATGTAATCTTCATCAGCTCAAGGAGTCCCTTCATTACTTCTTTTGTTGGCCATATCAACCACGCAATCATATTTGAATCACGCAACTCAAACTGGATGGATGCGACGCTTCACAAAGTCGACTCCACCAAATCAACTCCAACATTACGATTCTATTAGAACATGTTTTGCACCTTTAGATAATTATCTTTAACTCATAACTAAACATGAATACAAACACGCATATCCTAAAGATAGGCATAACTCAAGAAATAATTTTATTACGTCGGCTCTTCTCAAATAGTCTTCTGTCACTGTAACTGTCATAACTGAATAACATAACTTAACTGAAACTTCATATCTGACTCGGCGAGAATGCACATAGAATCTAGAACATGTATACACCATGGAAATAAACATGCATAGCTCCAAAACAGTTGTACTGATAATTGCATATAGAACACTTCTGTATATTATATGTTGTCATCAATGACAAACATACAATCAATTATTTGCATAGAAGAAAATCTCCAACAATCTCCCCCTTTGACATTGATGGCAACATATGATATCATCAACTCAAAGTGTCTTCCTTCTTTTTACAATCTTCTCAATATCCTCATCAAGAGTTCCTCTACACTATTTCTCTATATACTCCCCAAGAGTATATGCTCCCCCTTACTAATACTCCCCCTTTGACATCAATGACAAGGGTGTTAAACACCGTTAAGCACAGGTACTACTCCAAAAGTAGAGTAGTCAACCATTGATCAGTCACCATGGACTCATGTTTCTTGTTGCATCATCTAATTAGACTCAGGAAAGGGAATTACTCCCAAATTCTCCCTAGGATACTCAAAAGTATGTTTTGATAGAGGCTTTGTTAAAATATTTGCGAACTGTTCTTTAGTGCTCACATAGTCCAATTTTACTTCTTTGTCTGCAACTTTTTCTCTTAAAAAAAGGTATTTGATCTCAATGTGTTTTTTCTTTGTGTGCATCACAGGGTTCTTTGACATATTGATAGTACTAGTGTTATCATAGTGAATAACAATAGGATAATCAATCTGAATGCCAAAGTCTTTAACCATCTGCTTGATCCAAACCATTGTTGAACAATTCAATGCTGCTGCAACATACTTAGCTTCTATTGTTGACTGAGAGATACAATTTTTCTTCTTACTTGTCCAAGAAACCAACCTATCTCCAAGAAATACTACTCCTCCTAAGGCACTCTTCCTGTCATCAATACAACCTACCCAATCTACATCTATTTACACATGAAGTTGTACATTCTCTGATTTGGGATACCATAAACAATAGTCTATAGTTCTCTTTAGATATCTAAATATTGTCTTTATTGCCATTAGGTGATTTTGTTTAGGTTCAGTTCCAAATCTACCAACAATTCCAACTGCATTAGAAATATCAGGTCTCAATTGAGTAAGATATATAAGTTTTCCAATCATGGATTTGTACAATGTCTTGTCAACTACTATGGAATCATCATGTTTAGAAATTTGCCTTCCTATTATCATAGGAGTGCATACTAGCTTATAGTCTTCCATCTTGAAAGTCTTCAATATCTCCTTCACATACTTAGATTGATTTATAAATATGCCTTTTTCTATTTTTTTGCATTCAATCCAAGAAAGTATTTGATAGGTCCAATCATGCTCATTTCAAATTCACTTTTCATTTCTTTGGCAAATTTTGCACTAAGTTTATCATTACCTCCAAAGATAATGTCATAAAAAAAATAGAAACAAGTCATAGTCATTCATCTATCCCTCTTATGAATAAGTTACAGTCTGCTACTCCTTTTCTGAATCCTATCTTGGTTAAGTAACCATCAAGTCTCTCATACCACGATCTTGGGGCCTATTTTAGTCCATAAAGTGCTTTCTTTAATCTACATACCATGTCTGGTTTATCTAAAAGTTTGAATCCTTCAGGCTGCTCTATGTAAACTTCTTCCTTCAAGTCACCATTTAGAAAAGTTGACTTGACATCCATTTGGTATACCTTAAAGTTATTGAATGTTGCATAGGCCAAAAATAGCTTGATAGCTTCAAGTCTTCTCACAGGAAAAAATGTATCAGTGTAATCTATGCCTTCTCTCTACGCATATCCTTTACACACTAATCTTGCCTTGTTCCTTACCACTATGCCTTCTTCATTCATTTTGTTCCTAAATATCCACTTTGTTCCAATCACATTCTTGTCATGAGGTCTAGGGACAAGTTCCCATGTTTCATTCTTGATTATTTGATCTAACTCTTCTTGCATGGCACTTTTCCAATCTGAATCTTTGCACAAATCTTCAACACTTAAGGGTTCAATCTATGAAAGTAAGCATATCTCTTCATTAGCGGTTGAAACTTTTGCTCTAGATCTTGTCAAGACTTTTGCGCTCTAATCTCCAATGATATCTTCCTTAGAGTGGTATTTTGATGTGTATCTTGAATTCTTAGGAGTGATACTTTCATTTGTAATTTGTGATTCTTCTTCACTTGGTTCAGGATTGTTACATGAAACATCAATAAAGTCAAACATTTCTTCAATAATTGTGCCCTTATTGATGGGTCTGGGTGCATCTTCAATCATGGGAGCATAGTCATAATATCTTTCTTGAATCATAAATTTCTCATCAATCTTCACATTAGTACTTTCAATGATCTTCTTTAATCTTAGATTATAACATTATAGGCTTCTATTTTAGTAGAGTAACCAAGAAAAATACCTTCGTCGCTTCTAGCATCAAACTTGCCAATGCTATCATCCCTCTTGATGTAGCACTTGCTTCCAAAGATTTTGAAGTATTTTACATTGGGTACATTACCAAACCAAAGTTCATAGGGTGTCTTGTCTACGCCTGGCCTCAATTGTATTCTATTGATAGTGTAGACTTTTGTACTGACCACATCTCTCCAATAGGTATGAGAAACCTTTCCTTCAATCATGATAGTGTGCGCTGTGTCAAGTATTATTCTGTTCCTTCTTTCTATAATCTCATTCTACTGAGGGGTTCTAGGTGCATTTAACTATCTCTTGATTCCATGTTCTTCATAGTAGTCATAAAACTGGTCAGAGGTGAATTCTCCTCCTCTATCAGATCTCAGACATTTTATCTTTAATCCAGATTCATTCTCAACCTTAGCTTTGAACACTTTGAACCTCTCAAAAGCTTCAAATTTGTCTTTTAAGAACACAACCCACATCATCCTTGAGAAATCATCAAAAAACAAAATGAAATACCTTTCTCCATAGTATGAACTTGTTTGATTAGGTCCACATAGGTCTATATGTATCAGATCTAATTTGTTTTCTGTAGAGTCTTGTTTTCTCCTGAATGAGGTCCTCACATGCTTCCCCATCACACATTCCCTGCACATGGTATCAACTAGTCTTGCAATTCTTGGAAGATCTCTTACTGCTTTAACATTGCTTATCTTCACTATATTGTCAAAGTTGATATGACAAAGTCTCTTGTGCCATAACCAATTTTCATCCACTTTTGCAACAAAATAGCTAACATCTGAATTGAGCTGAAAACATTACCTTTTGTTTTCAAGATGGATGCAATCATGTCTCCTTCTTTTTTGTTGATGATGCACTTGTTGTCTTTGAATTCCAAATGGTATCCTTTATCAAGCAATTGTCCAACACTTAGTAAGTTGTGATTTAGACCATCAACATAAAGAACATCATCTATTTTGTTCTTTCCATCAAAGGTAATAGAACCTTTACCTATGATAGGTTTGGGAGTTTTATCTCCAAATATAACCATGCCACCTTTGTACTTGTCTAGATGTACAAATCTGTCTTTGTCTCCTGTCATGTGGTGTGAGCATCCGCTATCAATGATCCAGTCTGTTCTGATGTCAGCTTTTGATATTAATGTTGATTCTTGTTCTTTGTCTTCATATTCTTTGTCCATTTTCTCAATCATCTTCTCAATGTCTTTAATTGCAAGGAAACCAATTTCATCTTCTCCTAAATCATCATCAGTTACACCATCTTTAGCATGATAACATTTCTTGGTGTACTTGGGCTTGTAATCTGATTTGAACTTCTTGACTCTTGTAGGACACTTAGATGCAAAGCGACCAACTTTGTTGTGTGAAAAAAATTTGAATGGTAGCTGACCTTCATATTTCCATTTACCTTTCCTTTCTTTCTTGGCAATCATAGCAATGATTTCTTCTAGTTCTGTATCCACTTCTTCATTGTTACTAGAGTTGCTTATATGTTTCTTGTTATGAACTGAGGCTTTGAAAGTTGTCTCACTTTTAGGTTCTGTCTTCAATCTAGATATCTCAAATGTAGATATTTTGCTGATCAAAGTCTCCCTCTTGAAGTCTTTTGAAAATTACATAGTCTCATCTAAGATATTGATCTTTCTCTCATAATCTACTATCAATATGGTCATTAATTTGTCCATTATATCTTCTTCTGATATTTCTCCACCGTTGTTTCTTATACCTGGTACTGCTTCATTAATCCTCTGATTGTAAGCTCTAATGTTTTCTTCAGGTAACATCTCTAAATTGTTGTATCTTTTCTTCCATGTCTTTCTACGTGCATTATTTTCTTGAATGTATCCTTCAAACATATCTTCTAAGTATTTCCAAATAGAGTATGCTTTGTTTGCCTTCTTGATCTCAGAAAATTCACTGTCGGATAGGTCACTGATTAAGGATTCTTTGGCTATTGCATTATGAGTGAATAATTCCTTTTGTTTGACTGTAGAGTCATCGTCTACAAGGTCCTTCAAGGTGGGATCTTCAATTTCTTGAGTGGAAATCTCATAGATCTCAAATCCAATGCACTGAAGATGTGTTATTATTTTTTTATTCCAGTCAAGATAGTTTTCTCCATCAAACTTAGGAATCTCCTTCCTGAAGTATGCCATCTGATCTACCTTAAGCTCTTAGGATTTCTTTCCAAGGTACTTGGCTCTGATACCAATTTTTAGAATAGTCCCAAAGGATAACTAAGAGAGGGGGGGTGAATCAGTTATCAGCTATTTTATTTATTTTCTTTGCTTAGATATCAATTAACATAAAGTAAATGCACATTCAAATAACACAATGGAGAAAACAACAATTTTGGTTATGGGGAAACAAAAATAGGTAAAAACCCCAGTGGGAATTAGCACCCGCAAATAACTATAATTGTTTATAATAATCCCTATTAGAAGATCTTGTAACCCTGTTAGGAGTTGTTCTTTACAATGCAATAAGTATAGTGACCTGGTTAAGGGTCTGACCCTATTAGGAGTCTTTTACAAGTAACCCTGTTAGGGGTGAGGACTCACTGTCCAAAAGATCACCGCTTGAATGGTGAAGGCTACAACCTTCTATAAAAATAATATACACTATATCTGATAATGAAATGTAGAGTAGACCTGCTATCTTGATCAGTTCCAATGTATTATATGCTTCCACTGCTTCTTCACATAGAACCTTGATGAATGAAACACAACTGATATTCTGCTCTGTTCATTTTCTATCTTTTTCTTATCATTCACACTTGGCATTCAAAAAATGAACTACTATAAGTATCTTCTCCAAAGGATGTGATCTTCATCGACTCAAGGACTCCCTTCACTACTTCTTTTATCAGCTATATCAACCATGCAATCAGATTTGAATCACGCGACTCAAACTGGATGGACATGACGCTTCACAAAGTTGGCTCCACCAAATCAACTCAAACATTACGATACCATTAGAACATGTTTTGCACCTTTATATAATTATCTTTAACTCATAACTAAACATGAATACAAATACACATATCCCAAAGATAGGCACAACTCAAGAAATAATGTTATTACGTCGACTCTTCTCAGATAGTCTTCTGTCACTGTAACTGTCATAACTGAATAACATAACTTAACTGAAACTTCATATCTGATTCGGTGTGAATGCACATAGCATCTAGAACATGTATACACCATGTAAATAAATAGGCATAGCTCCAAAACATCTATGTTGATAATTGCATATAGAACACACTTGTATATTATATGTTGTCATCAATGACAAACATACAATCAATTATTTGCACAGAAGAAAATCTCCAACAGTCTCATGGTATTTTGTAATATTTCAATCTCTATTTTGAAGGAGAGTACGTGCATATGTACCACATCTCATCTCCTAGATAAAGTGAAGGGGCTTCCATGTGTCCAGTCTCTATGAGCTTGATTTTCTTTCAGTTAGAGTTATTTCTCTTGAAGTAGCTTGGTTAATTAAATGAGAATATGATCTATGGTGGTAGCTGACAAATGTAGCAAATATTTGATCTCATAAGTTGGTAGTTGAGTGAAGTAATGTAGAATTAGATCTTTTCTGAGGGTCAAGGGATAGCTTTCATTCTCTTAGGGGCCAGTGATGAAAATTGCAACTCCTTGGCTTCATAGAATGGGATGCCCAATATTTTTTATAACTACTCTCCTGCTAGGGTTATAATTAGATGATACCCTAGCTTATATAAGGTTGAGCTTTTTATTGTAAAATTTCTCTAGGACAGAATAGATAACTCTTATAGATATATGAAAAGCTACTTTTTACAAGCCTCAAACTATATTTTGTACAATTGAAACAATATTAATATAATTAATCATGCTTATAGCCCTTTGGAATTTTCATGATTCATTTTTCATGTATATTTTTGTGTTGTTTTTATGAATTTAGTGCATGTATCTTAAATTTTTGCTAGATAGATTATGCTATAAGATTCTTTTTTTGTAGTTATCATTGTATGTTTCACTCTATGTCTTATTTTAAAGGGGTTTTCATACATCCATGACTTTTCCTCAATGCATAGTAGAAGTAAAGTTGCCTTGAGATTCAATTTTTAAAAATATCCCATGCATTTTAATCTTGGCGTATTGCCTTATAATAGATTACTAGCACTTCTTTCCCTTTTCCCCTTCCATAAAAATGAAGAGTCAACTTCTAAAATCACGGAGGTTACTTAGTTAAATTGCAAAAAGTCCCCATTCACTAAGCTTCCATTAGCCTATTTGTCTAAAAGTAATTATAGATATAAATAGTTGTACTTTGATGATTTTGGTCCCTTGGATTTCCTCCTTTTGTTCTAGGTTTCCTATAATTTTATGCTTTGGTTCCTTGGAGTAGGTTTGGTTTGGTTCTTGGTTGAACTATTGCTAGGTGTGGATGGGTGGGAGTGTTTTAAGAGGATGGAATATGATGTTCTTGTCCCATTCCCCATCCTCTCTCTTCTTTGGGTTTCTTTAGACCTATTTTTATTCTCTTTAAGAGGTGTTTGTCTCTTTTTTAAAGGGTTGCAAGGTGTAGAAATTTGTGGGTGTTTTCAGAGGTCAGGATTTATTGTGCTTGTGGCCTTTACCCTCTCTACTCTATCTTGGATGTCAGTTACCTCACTATCTCTTTCTAGTGTAGATGGTTGTTGGGTTTTGTTTATAATGGTTGTGGAGAAGTTGGGATGTGAGTATTTTAAGTGGTTGGGTATTAATGTGCAAATTGCCTCTTATCCCCTTCTGATGTGCTAAGATCCTTCTATCATGTTGGTTTTTTTTTTTTGTTTTTTTTTTTTAATCTTGGCTACATTTCCTATTGAGGTGGATGTACTTAATTTATAGGTATTTAGTTATTGTGTCTAAGAATATGGCTTTTCTCTTTGGCTTTCCTTCTCATTTTGTTCCTATTGAGGTGGAGTGCAGTGATGGAGGAGAAGGTTTTATTGGGAGTAAGTGTTTTTACTGAAGGTTGGGGGACCCTTTTAAAACCCTCTGATTTTATCTCTTTTTAAAGGTTATAGGAGCCTTATCAAAACCCATGTTTTTTATAGGTCTAGGTATCTAGACAACCCTTTGTTTACTAAGGTTATGGGAGTCTGGATAAAACCCTTTGATTATATTTGTCCTAGTGAGTGTTTGTTGTGTTATCTTTTGCTAGTGAAAATGAAGGTTATGGGAGCATTGTTAAAACCCATTCTTTTGTATCTTCTACCTACCTAAGAAAACAGATGGTTTTTTCTACTTGAGGTTTAGGGGGGATTGTAAAACCTTTGGTTGTACCTTGTGATGCTTTGACAAGTTGTAGATGTAGCCCATGCCTCGTACACTCTATTGTTAGGCTATTACTTTTTTGTTATTTGTTAGTTATTTTTATGTAGTGCTGAATCTTTGCAACTATCTCTTTTGTGGTTCTAAATACCCCTAAAAACTTGATTAGCACAAGGTGAAGTGCCAATTCATGACCTTCTCAATGTTGGGGCCTTGTATTTTATTCCTACTTTCTCTAAGAGAAGGAATCGTAAAAGCTATGTAATCTGATCTATGGAAGTAAATACTATGAAATAAAAAAGAGGAGGATGTACTCACATTGAAGGATAGTAGAGAATGCACATTCAAATCAAAAAATAGACTCTCAAACTATATAATAAACTAGAACATAGTTGGATATAGAATTAAGAAGCTGAGATCTATAAACTATGAAAATATGAAGGCCCTAAGAACAAGTCAACTTGGAGAGTACAGATTGACTTCGGTACAGTTCAAGGTTGACTTGTACCTACACTACTAAAAAATCTGAGACTCGAAGGTCCAACATAAAATGTAACCCTAAATCAGCCAAATTTGATCCTAAAAATTTAAAAATCTACTCCTACACAAAAGAAAAGGGAAATTTGTTAATGGGGAGGGGCTTTTCTTGGTCAAGCCCCAGTTTAGGAATTAACCTTGAATTGAAATAAAGGAAATTCTAGTATGTAGTAAAGATTAGATCTAAACAATGGAATATCTCATACCATGTAGATGTAGTTATGCTTAATATGTGATCAAATATATGTTAATGCAATACCCTTGACTAAACACAAAAACCAAAAGGAAATCATGTAAGACAAAAACTCATGTATAGAGACAATGTAATTTTCCTCAATATGAATTTGAAGAAGAAATATTAAATATGTAAATACAGATACCCTCCTTAGATGGAAAAACTCCTTTGTCTCCAAAGATGCTAGATCTATAGAAGGAAATGGATGCTTGATTGAAAGGATGTCAACAATGGATGCTTGCTTAAAATCACCAAAAGAGCTTGAAGGATTATGCTTGATTTCTTATTAAATTCATGTATGTTTTGGATCTTGTTTATATTATATCTTCAAATCAAGTGAGAAGGCCTCATTTTATACCAATTTTGGGCATCAAAATCAAAAAGGCTGACTACACTAGGTGGGAAAAGGCCAATACTTTGCATAGCGCCTGGAAGCCAATAATAATTTACCTCCTAGGGTATAGGTTGAGGTCGACTTGTACTAGGTACATGTCAAGATTGACATGTACCTAGAGGTGAAAATCACAAGGCAAAAATCCTAGATCCCAACAAGTATTGAGGGGGTCAATGGAATATGGTGAAATAAGCAAGAAAATCAATCGTAAATTCATTTAAATCTATGATGCAAATGAATTTTTTGATTAGAGTGATAAATAAGAGATGGAGCATAGAAATTAAAGCCAACCTAGAATTTTTTCCAATATTAGAGGAAGAAATAGGACCTTGACTCAAATTATGGGGATAATTGAATGCCTTAGTAGGTCCTAAATGTGAGAAACACACTAAGGAGGGCCAAAGGTCCCAAAAAGTGTACAAAATTAAGTGCTTAATTTTTAAGATGGTACAATTCTATTTTTATTTTTCTTCATTATTTTTGCTCTTATTTTATTCCACTCCTT
The DNA here is from genome assembly GCA_018584345.1 of Thuja plicata. Taxonomy (NCBI): domain Eukaryota; kingdom Viridiplantae; phylum Streptophyta; class Pinopsida; order Cupressales; family Cupressaceae; genus Thuja; species Thuja plicata. Next base: position 2,451,470 of record MU226505.1, on the reverse strand, counting down.
TGCATCTACCATCCTTCTCACTTTTCATGGTCCCCTCTCCCTACCCCTTCAAATATTTCTAAATTTGTTCTTATTTTGCATCTTAAATTTTTCACATCTCTTGCACTCTCTCTCATCTTGATGATGGATCATGGAGTTGTTGGGATTAATGGGAAGTGTGTACTAAGAGGGGAGGGGTGAATGAGTACCTTTAAAAATTTTGTATCCTTTTATCAATTAACCTTTGTGTAATCAATTGTCTATCCATCCATCTGATCTATACTATCTTGATGTGATTTATATCAATTCATAAACTTAACATATATCTGAAAATTCATAGAAACATTCATGAAAGTAATTGACACATAACACAAGATATGATATTGTAGAAAACTCCTGTTAGGAAGTAAAAACTGCGGTGGGGATGGCACCCACAAAATCTTCACTATCTGCATATTGGAAGGGGCTAGTTAAGGCTTAAAATTTGATCACTTCTGATGATCTACCCTGTTAAGAGTATTTGTGGAGACTTTTTAAAGTCTACTCGGTTAAGAGCTTTAGCAACACTATTGAGTGTGCACTCGGTTAAGATATTTATAGTTGGACTATTAAATCCACCTCCCTTGAAAGTATTTTTACACTTTGCTTCACTTGTTAGAATGATAGAAAATTACAATTTGACCTAGTATATGCAATATCTTATTGGTGATATAGATCCATTTATGTTTTACATGAATAAGATTATCACCTAATGTGATTGAATAATACCTCTGATTCTCAGTAGCCTCTGTTCTTGGTTCTAATAACCAAATTCACATTTTTCTATTTTGGTTCTTGAAACTTTCAATCTAATCCATAGATGTGCTTGTATGCTTCATTCATCCTCTCTTCTATATTTACATCATTTATAATGAATGATTGCATCATCTATTTATAAGATGGATTGAATTCATTAAGTTTCACAAAAAACAATGTTAACTCTAAGATGAGGTTTACAAATTTTTACCTAGATCTCCTAGTCTATGTGTTTTAAATCAGTTAGACTAATTAAAGAACTTAAATTCATGTTTCTTGTCCCTAAAGAAACAGTTTTAAAAACAAATCAAGATTCTATAAATAGATCAAGAATGATTTATCTGACGTTGAAGTTAGATCCACTTTTTGCGGGCTGCAACTGACTCTTGGTTTCTAACGGTCATTTATGCTCTGAAGTTAGTTGACTGTCTTTCATGTTCCTTGCTTGATATGTTCTCTTGGTTTACTCTTTGACTATCTCTTAGGTTTCACTGTATCTTGCACGTCGGGTTCCTCTGTTGGGTTCCTTTTTATCCTTCCAACTTTGTATTTTTGATGTACACACAAAGTTGTGTTGTTGGTTTTCTTTGTACTTAGCTATTTGTGGTGATGTCTTTATATCTGGTTTTCAGTTTGCTCTATGTTTTTTCTTTTGGTGTATGCTTACCAAAAGTATTGTTTTCATACTAATGGAAAATTAATTTCATCAAGCTCCCCTTTAACATTATTATCAAAAATTGATATGTGTAAAATACTACAAAAATGTTAAGTATGTAGAACATATATAATCCTTAGTCATTTCATGACTCCCCCTATGTATATGCTAGTATATCATTATTTTTATTTTTCGGTAGTACTGTATAGTTACCTGCCTATCTGTACATATCATATATTTCACTCTATAAAATACATATACATATCATTTTCCCATCTATACAGTATAGTAATACATATCATTTTCCCTCTTTTTTGATATTAAGGGAAAATGTTTATACCTTATAGCTTATCACAAATGTGAGAGTGTGAAGACTTCATGTCTTCCATCATTTTCTCCCATTGTTCCTTCAATTTCTCAAGATCCATGTGCTCGAGTGTGATCTTGGAATGCATATCATAGATGTTGTCTACAATAGACATCTCAGGGGTTGCTATCAGATGCCTTGCTGAACTGATATGTTGTTGAAGTAGTGTTAGATTTGGTAGAAGTTGAGCTTGGAGCTCAGTGAATTCTTCCCTGAATTGAGCCTCTTCTTCCCATTATTCCTTCCTTAACTATTTGATCTCAATAATCTTTTCATAATGCAACTTAATTGCATTGTCTCCATCGGTTAAGATTTTAGCACTATTAGCTAGATCTGTATCTAACTTTGCTATGTTTTCACTATGCTCCTTAGTGAAATTTTCCATTGTGCTGAGTTGTTAAATCAAGGAAATAGCTTCAGTGATGATTGGATCTAATTCATTAATGAATTCTAAAAGCTTTACCTTGTTAACTACCACTTCTTGGCTGATGTTCTCAATAAGTTTCTGCTGGTACTTCAGCTTCGCTCTCTCTTCAATTTCCTTCTCTGCATCAATGTTCTGTGTTGTAATTGCTTCGGTGAGAGTGGCTAGTTGATCAAGAATTGGCTTATTATGATTAATATAAACATCAGGTACAATTTGGTGCAATATGTCCCTTGTTTTTTGTAGTACCATGGATTCTCGATGTGGTTTCCTCAGCATCTCTGGTAATGCCTTCCTTTGGCATATTTCACCGTATTCTTTCAATGCTTCATAATCAAGTGTTGTTGGGTCACATTTTCATATCTCAATGATTTCATCTAAAGTGAATTCCAACTTTTTCTTCTTGGATTTCTTCTTCTTCTTTTGAGTAGCACCTGAATGTAAGACCATAGCTAGTTTCTCGGCTTTGCCCATTGTGCTTGATGAAGTTATTTGTGATGCTTATTTTTGTTTCTTTATTTTGGTTTTAACTTGTCAGTTTTCTGTAGATATCTCCACATCAACCTTTACATTATCGGTAGAAAATTTTTTAGTGTCCTTAAGAGTGCCATCTTTGGGTTTATCTCCTTCATCGATGTCCTTTTGCAATTCATCTTTCATTTTATGTGCATCCTTCTCTATTGTGTCTCCATTTGTTTGCTTTGATTCTCCTTCCGTAACCTTATCAGTTTTGATTACAATGTGAGTGTCTCTGATGTCCTTCTAATCATCAATGTTGTCTTTCTTTTCTTCTTCCCTTGCATCCTCAGGAATGCTTAAGTCTTTTTTAGGTGACTTGTCTGTTTCTTGAAGAATATTGATAGCTTGTATCAATATTGGCATGTTGCCTGGTATGTTCACATGTGCAGTACCAACTGTTGTCTCCTACTCATGAGTTGTGTCCTTGGTAACATTGACATCTTCATCTTTATTTACTTCTTCTGTTGGATCATCAGTAATGTCAATGATTGTGTTATCCATAATGTTTTCCTTTGTGGTATCTGGCTATGTTTCATCAGCAACATCCATATTTTTGTTGCAGACTGTGTCTTGTTCTTCCTTTTCTAACTAAACTGATGTATCATTTTCTGCATCTTTGATTAATATCTATTCTTGAGTTTCCTTATCAACATCTTTTTGTTGTAGGTCTTTTTTAGGGCTATCTTCCTCATTAGGTCTATTTAGAATTTTACTCCACTTATTGTGGCTTTCTTGTTCAAGCTCTATTAGCCTCCCTTCTAGAAATTTGTAGGCTCTCAACTTGGATGAGAACTCCTTTTTGTGGTTCTCCATCATCTCATCAATTTCTTCCTTCTCAGATTTAGAAGGAATAAAAGTAACAAGTACTCTTTCTCTTATCTCTTTCTCATTCTTTAATGCAAATGAACATCTTGCATATATTCTATCCAAGAGTTCCTTCGGCACCATACCACCTTCAAATTGAATTGGTACATATTTGAACTTGTACTTTTTTTTAATGATGGCATCTTCAACTTTGTTCTAATCTTCTGGATCTAGCTTCAACCATCTTCTAATCTTAGAATCTGTGATAGATCGTGAATTGGAAATAGATTTACATACCTCATCAATGTTTTCTAGAGCTTTAACCTTGATATTTTCTACCTCTACAACTTCATCTTTCTCAGTGTCCTCAATGTCTTCTCGGATTCTGATGATTTTCCTTATTCTTTTGTTTGGCCCTCATTTTGGTGTGGCCACTTTCCTCTTGTATGTTCTTACTTTACCTTTATTCAAAGGTGAAGGAAATGAATCCTTAGATTTTTGGATTCTTCTTTTAGAAGCAGTTGTGGTTCTTGGCTTATTATTTAGTGGATGAGGTGGTGAATTTAACTCTGTGGCCTCAAAGTCATTCTTTTGTTCAACTTCACCGATAGGTAGCTATCCTTCAATTTCTTCCTCCTGTTTAACTTCCTCTTCCTGTTTAGTTTCTTCCTCTATTGCCAATAGTATCTTCTTGATATTCTTGACCATTTTTTCCTTTTTCCTAAAAAATTTCTTCACAACCAGTCTAGATTTGATTCTTGATTTAGCCTCCTCATAAGTTCCAAACTTAGGTTGTTTCTTATCTAGTGGTTCTTTTAGCAATGCATCGATTTCTTTAGATGCATGATCAATTTTTATCTCATATTCTAATGGTTGAAGCCATGCTTTCCTCAGTACAACAAGCTTGATATAAGTGTGGTCTGTATCAACCATGAAACATATCTCATCTTTGAATTTCTCACTGAGTTTCTCGGGGATCCTTACCCTCTTCTACATTCATTCTTTGAATACATTGAAGTATTCATCCATGATTGTTTCAAAATTATATCCCAGTGAGGTTATGTGTTCACTGATTTGCATGGTGACTGGTTTTGTGCTATCCCATTTCACATCTCCTACCGATGGAAATGTTTCTTGAAAGTAGTAGAAAATGCACATAATAAGTGAGCCAAACTTACATGTGTTTGTCTTTGCATTCCTTATAGTCTTTAAATTCTCTTCTAACTGGTTCAGTAGAAGTTCACATAATTCCAACTGAGTTCCCTTCTTCACAATTTTCTAAGTTGTGTCTACTACACCAGATGTTATGTTGTTCATCCTAACAGCTTGAAATAATTTGTAGCCTAGAACACATGCTCTGAATTTCATCTCATCATTAGTAATGGTGGATACCTTTAATCCTCTACCATCCTGTTTGGCTCCTGTGATCTTTTCAGTCTCAGCCTTGGGTGGGTGCTTTAGTGCTTTTACCTTCTCAGTTACAGGGTAACCGATGACTACATGGATAACATCTTGGGTTATCATCTTTGGTTCATCCAATCATATTTTTTGATTGTGTATTTGGCTCAGTACTAACCAAATCCACTTAGTTTTGAAGACTTTTGGGAATAATAGGGAATTAGTGATCCCTTTCACTTATATATGTTTATGCTCATCTTTTAATGTTCCATCTTCATTACATAGCTTCTTATAAGCTTGTTCTACCTCTGAATCACTGATTTCTACAATATTGCAGTGGATGAATGATCGTACATCTTCGACGAGAAAAAACCTAGATGATATTTGTGAGAATGACCCAACATCGTTGAGTTGTGAAGCAACCTCAGGGTGAATATTTTAATGTGGTTCTTCACATGTCAAATTCTTGATGAGCTCAAACTCATCCTTCTTTGTGTTCTTAGATTTCATGGTTCTTGAAGTTGTAGCCATTTTCAAGATTTAGGGATTTTTGTGAAATACGTAAATAGAGTTTTCAGTTGTCATAGAACTTACTGTTTACACCTACAATGATTTATGATCTACTAGGAGTGCTCTATGTCAAGTTGTGGTCATTTTTTGATCCTTTCATTATTTGCACAAAAATTGCTCTCGTTGCTCTGCTCTGGTCATGTTGAACAATGAGACCCTTCTATTGCCCTTTTATAGTTATTTTCCCTAAAAGGTGAGTCATAAATTCTCACCTACTCCTTAGTATGTGAAGACAGAGTTCATCAATTAAGACTTCAACTTTCCTTTTTGGTGTTGCAAACAACTTGTTAACTTTTCTTGGTTACCAACGAGGCTTAGTTTACACTAGAAAATTTTCTTTCTCATGTTAACCGACACTTCTTGGTAAGTGTAGGCTATTTTAACTTTGAGTGTATACTGATGGATTTTAGTATGTATTACCCGATATCATATTTATCACAGATTTTAACAAGTAATACCATGATGCATCTTTACTTATGTTGATTTGGCATTCCATCAACATATTATGGAACTGATGTAAAATGATAACTTGGGGTAATGTAGTCCCATACTTGTTCTGCTTAGGTGGGGGTGGTGATGTCACCAAATCCATTGGATGGGGTGTCACCATTTTCATTGCTCGGTCCAGCTTAATCATTGTTTGAAGCTCTTCTCCACATTTTGTCTCTTTCTCTCCGGATGTCTTCAATGGTGTTTCCATTGGGATATGTGCTAGTTTCTGTCATCCAGTGTTTGTAGTATTTCTTGAGATGATCAAATTTATGACAGAGTAAGCATGATATTCTAGGGTTAGTCTAGCCTCTAGACTTTCTAGTCCGCTATCTCATACATTTTTCAGCAATGTGACCAAACCTTCCACATGATGTACAATTTTTCCAAGTGTTGTAATTCCATACATACTGGTTACCGACTCTTTTCAGATGATAGGGAGTTTCTTGACCTTTAGGCTTCTATGCTTGCCTTTTCTTTTTCTAGCATTCAAGATTTGTGTGCCCATTCATTTTGCAAGTAGGACAGTCTTTGTCCATGTAGGTTTCCTTCTTTGGTTGTTTCATCTCAAACTTACATTCATATGCTTTATGTCCTTTCTTGTTACATTTATACCAAAATCCTATGAATGAAGATGTAGATTTAGGAATACCTTTCATTTTTCCTTTGCATACATTTGATGTGTGGCCTTGCTTTTCACAGTAATTGCATGTCATATTTCTTGGTCTTGAATTTTCATAGACATTCTTTAGACCAGCTTGATTTGATGATTCTCCATTCTCGGTAAAACCTAGACCGGTCTTGTTGTTGACCCTTCATTATCCTTCAAGAAAATCATCAATTCTTTTATTTCTTTCTTCATATTTCTTGATAATTTCATTATGTTGCTGCTGAATTCTTATTTCATGCTTCAACTTTTCATTCTCATTCCTTTGCTCGCCGATAGCTTCTATTATTTCAATGAGTTCAACATCTATTTTTTTTTCCACTTGACTCATAAGAATAATATGATTTGTAATCTCATGGTGATTCTTTGTAAGTCTTTGTATTTTAGACTCTTTTTCTTGTAACTTTTTTGTAATCTTTCTTCTATCATCAATAGCTAGTGTTCTTTCTTTCTCATCTTGTCTAGCATTGTTCATGACATCAATCATTCTTACCATTTGTGTCTCTTGACCAATTTGTAGAGATTTCACTTGTCCAGCCAGATGTTGATTGATTTCAGTTAGGCTTGTGATGCTTTCTTCTGATGTGTTTGATTCTTTGTTTGTAGTTGATCCTGAAGACTCAAAGAAGTTTGGTATCTCTTCCTCATGATAATCTATCTCATTACAGTGAGATTCCATAATATTTCTTTCATCCAACAGTTGTCTCATATTGATTATAGCTTCTTTATACCGCTCATAGAATATCTGAATTTCTAGCTTCTTATTTTCACTATTCTTGTTGAGCCTGTATGTCTCCATTGTATGATCTTTTACCTTAAGCCTTTAAGATTTTCCAAAGAAGATACTTAGCTCTGATACCAATTGTTGGGATTAATGGGAAGTGTGTACTAAGAGGGGAGGGGTGAATCAGTACCTCTAAAACTTTTGTATCCTCTTATCAATTAATGTTTGTGTAATCAATTTTCTATCCATCCATCTGATCTATACTATCTTCATGTGAGTTATATCAATTCATAAACTTAACATACATGTGAACATTTATAGAAACATTCATGAAAGTAATCGACACATAACACAAGATATGATATCGTAGAAAACTCCTATTAGGAAGTAAAAAATACGATGGGGATGACACCCACAAAATATTCACTATTTACAGATTGGAAATGGGCGGTTAAGACATACAATTTGATCACTTCTAATGATCTATCATATTAAGAGTATCTATGGAGACCTGTTAAACTCTACTCGGTTAAGATCTTTAGCAACACTGTCGAGTGTGCAATCGGTTAAGAGATTTATAGTTGGACTATTAATTCCACCTTCCTTGAAAGGATTTTTACACTTTGCTCCACTTGTTAGAATGATAGAAAATTACAATTTGACCTAGTATATGCAATATCCTATTACTGATATGGATGCATTTAAGTTTTACATGAATAAGATTTTCACCTAATGTGATTGAATAATACCTCTGATTCTCGGTAGCCTCTGTTCTTGGTTCTGATAACCAAATTCACCTTTTGTTGTTTTGGTTCTTGAAACTTTCAATCTAATCCATAGATGTGATCGTATGATTCATTCATCATCTCTTCTATATTCATGTCATTTATAATGAATGATTGCATCATCTATTTATAAGATGGATTGAACTAATTAAGTTTCATGAAAAACAATGTTAACTCTAAGATTAGGTTTACAACTTTTTACCTAGATCTCCTAGTCTATGTGTTTTAAATAAGTTACACTAATTAAAGAACTTGCATTCATGTTTCTTGTCCCTAAAGAAATGGTTTTAAAAACAAATCAAGATTCTATAAATAGATCAAGGTTGTTTTATCTGATGTGGAAGTCAGATCCACTTTTTGCGGGCTGTAACTGACTCTCAGTTTCTGACACTCGGTTATGCTCTGAAGTCAGTTGACTATCTTTTAGATTCTATTCTTGAACTATTATCTTGGTTTTCTCTTTTATTTCCTCTCAGGTTGCATGTATCTTGCATGTCGGGTTCCTCTTTATCCTTCTGACTTTGCATTTTTTGTGTACACACAAAGTTGTGTCGTCGGCTCTCTTTGTACTTAGCTATTTTTGGTGATCTCTTTATATCTGATTTTCAATTTGCTCTATGTTCTATATTTTTATGTATGCTTAATGAAAGTGTTGTTTGCATACTAATGGAAAATTAATGTCATCAGGAGTGTGATCCAAAAAATTGATGCTTAAAAAATTCACACAATCAAAATTAAAAGCTTACATTTTGAAAAAAAGAATACGTAAATATTTTTCCCCTTCATTCATTCCATTTTTTTTTATTTTTTTTATCAAATTTCAATCTCTTCCTTCCATTTCATCTCCCCTGTCTCCTTTTAAATTTATTTATATACCTTGAATCAAAATTTTCTTCTTGTACATAATAGATCACTTATTATAATGTGAAATATTGAACATGAAAAATATACACCTCCCCTACCTCCTTTTAATATTTTTTCTACACTTTAAATCATTTTCCTATTCTCTATACTAAATCAATTAATATGATCTAAAATATCCAACACAAAAAACATACACAATTTATTTACCGAAACCTAGATTTCTCTATCACCTCATTCATACCTTGTCATGCCCAAAAATTTCGTGCCCAAAAACACAAGAAGTTTTTTTTTGAAAGGTAAAATTAAAGTCAAGAGGGTCTAAGGGGAATCATGACTGCATGTCAACCTTCCTCAACCCAAGGTCACCTTCTAGGGTTAAAGTTACACAAGGTGTTATTTTTAATTACAGATTTCCCTAGAGTCAAAATATAGGCTATCGTTCAAGGACAATACAAAGTAAGGTTCTATGGTTATTCGTGTCATCCCCTTTTATTTTAATAGAGTTTGATGATGTGGGAAGGGAGGCTCCCTATGCTTAGCTTCCGGGGACGATCGGTAATCTAGTGGGTTGATAGTTTACAGATATTTTATTATTAAACACCCTAGGGCAAGGCACTTACATAATATTTTTTTTATAATGACCAGTATACTGGCCACATAAAAATAATATTGTAAGTCCCTATGTTAAATTAAAAATTTAATTAAACTCTCCCCAATAAAATTCCTCATTTAGATATTAAATTATTGTATATAAAAGATTACGTAACCCTTATAGGTCTAAACCATTAAGTTGTCAGCTCACTTAAAGATAACATTTGTGGGTCTTAATAGAAATTTTGTCAATAATATTCCATTTAAAATGTTGTATATCAATTAACTTACTTAATAAGAGGAATTAAGTTTAAGTTGATTAGCGTATAATTCCTTGCATTCATATAGTATTATACGCTAATCAACTTAAACTTAATTCCTCTTATTAAGTAAGTTAATTGATATACAACGTTTTAAATGGAATATTATTGACAAAATTTCTATTAAGACCCACAAATGTTATCTTTAAGTGAGCTGGCAACTTAATGGTTTAGACCTATAGTATTATAAATTTAATAACTATAGTTAAAACCATCTTTCCTAATTATCGTGCTAATAAATAAAATTTAAGTATTCATTTATTAAGTTTTAACCCCTAAATAAATTCATCTAAGAACATTAGACCATAATAATGTATTTCAATGTTAATACTTATAAAGTGTCAATATTTAAAATATCCACGGATATCTTCCCAAACTCAAATAATATGCCATAAATAAAATAATTTCTATTACTCCACTATCAAGGTTTCTTAATTAATCTATAGGACATGATTAGAGGTCATAATAATAATAAATAAATCTTTGAGAAGGAAAAATTCCCCCCCCCCAAAAGAAATTAATACAACTCTTTTAAATCTCCTAACCCTAATTCAAAATTAGGGTTAAGACATAAAAAAAAAGG
>MU226505.1:2401387-2432531 GCA_018584345.1 Thuja plicata | reverse complement strand
GAAAGGTTTTCCCCAGGGTATATCATTGTGTCATTCTCTGTCTTCTGTATGCATGGTATGTGGTTGCAATATCTTTGTTAAAGTAGTTAACGAATCTGTAATTGTAAGGATTTAAAAGAATTTGCACAATACTTTCCTATAGAGATTAGCGTAGGAAGCTGTTTCCGCACCTGATTTTCCTTACACATAAGGTGCATCATAAAGTATCATGTGTCCAACATCCAAAATGATCAATCCATGACATAAAGCATAAAATCCATAAGGTCCATAGTGCATCAAAATGTAAAGTATCATATGCTAAATCTATCATAAGTAGAAAAACTAGAAAACTATGATGGGGTTCAGGGTGAGGCCTCACACCTCTTATTTTATCTAAAACTTATCACAAGAAGTCAATTGAAAACCTAAAGCATCAATGAAATTTCTATTAGAGAGAAAGATTTGGGCATGAGAAATAATCCAGTCTAGTTGAGAAGAGGGTTACATGATAAAAAAAGAAATTTGGTTGAGAGAAAGAATAATAACCAGACTTAATAACATCATGGTAGATCTTAAACGTATGGTAATTTAACTATATTTTAGAATCAACACACCAAACCAAAAAATAAATTTGAAGGGAAGACTTGATGGCACTCACTATAATTTATAGATAGGCTATGCTTTTAGAAAAACTAAACAAAAATACATAGAGTAATCATAATAAACACCTATTTGTCTTATGGTAACTCTTTTATCATGATCAATCGTTACCATTCTTGATCCAATATCATGAACAATGTTTTGGAGATGATGGAAAGTTTGAGGATTATTAGGAGGTTGATCTTGAGTGGGAAGATTAGGACTAGGAACATTAGGCTCATTAACAAAGACTCTTATGTGATCTATATATTTTATGCATTTTGATAAAATGTGAAGAAGAAAGTCACATGAAATATTGATAATAGTCTTGAAATATTCATTGTAAGGAAAAATTGTATTTTCTATGATCATTATGTCATGTGAAATAACACCATGAAAGAAAACAAAATAGAAAAATCAAAGGAATTATCATATATATAATGAGTTTTATAAAGAGATGTGAGAAGAAAGTTAATAACATAAATTATTACACTAGATTTATAGGAAGAAAAGTGAGAATTCACCACAAAGGAAACTCGACCAACACAAGGTGAAGTGCCAATCTATGATCTTCTCAATGTTGGTGCCTTGGGTTTTGTTCCTCCTTTACCTAAGATAAGGAATTGTAAAAAATATGAAATCTGATCTATGAAAGTAAATACTATGAAATGAAAAAGAGGATGATGTACTCACCTTGAAGACTAGTTGAGAATGTACATTCAAATCAAAAAATAGACTGTCAAACTATATCAGAAATCAGAACAACGTTGGATCTAGAATCGGGAAGTTGAGATTTGCAACCTATAAAAGTATGAAGGTCCTAGGAACGTGTTGAATTGGAGGGTATGGGTCAACTTGGTTATAGGTCGAGGTCAACCTATACCTACACTGCTAAAAAATATGAGATTCAAAGTTCTGACAGAAATTGTAACCCTAAATTAACTGAATCTGATCCCAAAGACTTGAAAATCTACTCCTGGATACAAGAAAAGGGAAATTTGTTAGTCAGGAGGGTATTTCCTTGGTCAAGCTGTATTTTAGGAATTAAACTTGAATTGAAGTAAAATAAATGCTAGCATTTAGTAAATATTAGATATAAACAGTGGAATATATCATGTCATGTAGATGCAATTGTTCTTAATATGAGATTAAATATATGTTAATGCAATAGTCTTGACTCAACACAAAAACCAAAAGGAAATCATCTAAGACAAAACCTCATGTATGTATGGAACATAATTAGACTCATTATGAATTTGAAGAAGAAACCTTGAATGTGTGAATGTAGATCCCATCCTTAGATGGAAAAAATCCTTTGTCTCCAAAGATACTAGATCTATAGAAGGAAATGGATGCTTGATTGAAAGGATATCTTCAATGGATTCTTTGTTTAAATCACCAAAAGACCTTGAATGTTTGTGCTTGATTTCTTATTGAATTTGTGTATGTTTTGGATCTTGTGTATATTGTCTCTCTTCAAATGAAGTGAGAAGGCCTCCTTTTATACCGATTTCAAGCATCAAAATCAAAAGGATCGACTACACTAGGAGGGAAAAGGAAAATACTTTACATTGGGCCTAGGAGCCAATTAAAATACAATTCCCAGAGTATAGGTTAAGATTGACTTGTACCTAGAGGTGAAAATCACAAGGAAAAAATCCTAGATCCCAAGAAGTATTGAGGGGGTCAGGGGGAATATGGTGAAATAAGAGAGAAAAATAGTCGTAAATGCATTTAAATCTATGAGGGAAATGAATTTTGTGATTCGAGGGATGAATGGGAGATGGAGCATAGAAATTAAAGCCAACCTAGAATTTTGTGCAATATTGCAGGAAAAAAGAGGAACTTGATTCAAATTATGGGGATAATTAAATACCTTGGGAGGTATTAAATGTGAGAAACACACTAAGGAGGGCTAAAAGGTCCCAAAAAGTGCATACAAGTAAGTCCTTACTTTTTAATATGGTACATTTAGCCCCCTCTTTTGTGGTAGTATGTGGAAAACTCATACTCACGGTAAAGTAAGAGAGAGAAAATGAGATAATTGTGAAGACATATTTTTCCATTAGTATGAAAGGAAAAATAGTTTTGAACCATCGGTAACACCAACACTGAAAGACATGTTTAGTACAAATCGGTAGACAAGTTCACAAGGTAACCCAATGAAATAATTTACAAGTACAACCGAAAATGTTGAAGTGGAACCCAACAAAGTAACCTGACAGAGGAACCCGACAAGAAGATTATAGTGTAACCCGAAAAAAATGATAACAGTGGAACCTGACAGACTACAGTGCAACCTGAGCACTAGTCTAATGATAGACAGTTATAAATCCTGAGAAATGTGGATCTGACTTCCATGTCAGATAAAACACTTTTGTTTTATATTTAGCTTTTTAATTAGCTTTAAATCCATTTATTGAGGGTCAAGAAATGTAATTTTAATTGAATCAGTCTAACTGATTAGAAACATGCAAACTAGGAGATCAAGGTCAAGTTGTAAACCTTTGATCATAGATTTATCATTGTTATGCGTAAAACTCATTGTATAAATAGATGTGTAATCAACCAAAATAAAAGGATGTGATGATGATTGTAGCCTCTAACACTTCTATGGAATAGAGACAAATTTTTATGCAGAAGAATAGCCAAAGATGAAATTAGTTATCAAGAACAAGAACCAAGGCTACCGAGCAGAACAGAGGTATTGATCAATCACTATAGGTGATAATTGTACATGTAAACTTTATAGGATTTGTAATCAGCAATTTTAGATTTCATATACTCATGCCGATAGTGAAGTTTTGTGGGTTTCATCCCCACCACGGTTTTTACCTTCTAAAAGGGGTTTTCTACATTACCAAATCTTGTGTCATGTGTCAATACATTTCATGACTATTTCTATGGATTTTTACATGCTAATTAAGTTTAATATTTTGATATAACACACACAAAGATAGAATAGAATATATGGTTGGTAATAAAATTGATTACAAAAAGGATTAAGGTTAAGTGATAATAGTTTTAAGGGTACTGATTCACCCCTCCCCTCTCAATACACACCATTCTATTATTTCCAAAAATTGGTATTAGAGATAGATCTCTCATTTGGAAAAGTTTCAATACTTGGGAGAAAATATCACACAATGGAAAGGTATAAGGTAGACAAAGGTATTGAGGATCAGAAGCTAGAGATATAGATCTTCAATGAGAAATACAAAGAAGAAAGAATCAAGATGAGAGAACTAATAGATGAAAGAAAGGTTATGGTATCTCGTTCTAATGAAATAGACTATCATGAAGAAGAGATACCTAATTTATTTGAGTCATCAGGATCTATATCTAACAAAGTAATATACACATATGAAGGTAGCATCACAAGTTTGAATGAAAGAAATCAACATTTGATAGAGAAAGTAAAGATACTTCAAATCAGTCAAGAGACAAAGATGGTAAGGATAATTGATGTCGTGAACAATACTAGACAAGATGAACAAGAAAGAACACTAGCTATTGATGATAGGAGGAAGATCACTAAAAAGCTCCAAGAGAAAGAGTCAGAAATACAAAGACTTACTGAACATCATCATGAGATCACTAATCAGATTATTTTTATGAGTTAGGAGGCAAAATGAATGAACATGGAACTCATTGAAAAGATAGAAGCTATTGGTGAGCTAAGAGAAGAAAATGAAAAAACTGAAACATGAAGTAAGAATTCAGCAACAACACAATGATATGATTAAAAAAGTTGAAGAAAGTACAAAAAGGATGGATGATTTTTTGGATGGACAAAAAATAGTCAACAATAATACCAGATTAGGGTATACCAAGAATGAAGAATCACCATACCAAGCTGATCCAAAGAATGTCTACACAAATCCAAGACCAAGAAAGTAGTCATGCAATCACTGTGGAAAACCAGGCCACACATCTAATATATGCATGAGAAAAGTAAAAGGTTTTCCTAAATCCACATCTACATTCATAGGAATTTGTTATAACTGTAACAAGAAAGGACATAAAGCATATGAATGTAAATCTAAGGTGAAAGAATCAAAGTAGGAAATCTACATGGAAAAGTATTTTCCTTCTTGTAAAATGCATGGGCACACATCTCTTGAATGTGGGAAGAAGAAAAAGAAAGCATGGAAGTCTAAGGTCAAGAAAATAATTATCAACCAAAAAGAGTTGGTAACTCATAGGTTTGAGATTACAACACATGGGAAAACTACATAGAATGTGGAAGATTTGGTCACATAGCTGCAAACTACATGACAAAATAGACAAGAAATTCTAGAAGCTAGACTAACCCTAGAATGGCATGCTTACACTATCATAGAGTTGGTCGTCTAAGCAAGGATTGTAGAGACCGAGTGACAGAGAAAAGCACTTTTCCCAATGGAAATACCATTGAAGACATCAGGATGATGAGAAACAAAATGTGGAGGAAATATACAAACACTGATGAAGCTAGACTGAGCAATGCAATTGGTGACACCTTATCCAATGGATCTGGTGACATCACCACCCCACCTAAGCATGAATAAGTAAGTATAGAACTACACTATACCAAGTTATATTTTCCATCAGTTCCATTATACATTGATGAAATTCCAAACTAGCATGATTGAAGATGCACTATGGTATTACTTGTTATGATTCTATGAATGCAAATCTGTCGGTCAATACTTACCAAAATTCATCGGTGTACATACAAAGCTAAGTTGTCAATACATACCGAGAATCTTTGGTGTACATGTGAAAACCAAGTTAATCAATGTAACCTGAGACTCATCTGTAATCATGAAAAATACATTGGAGTCTTTGCCACTTATCGAGCATCATTGGTAAACCTATGAAAGGTCAAGTGAGTTGTCACTTACCCCAAGCTAAAAGTTTGTGTGATACCTGAGAAACTCCATTCTCGACACCTGATAAGTGGGTAGAGCATTAATTGCACCACTTAGGGAAAATTTCTATAAAAAGGCAACAAAAGAGCTCATTATTTACAATACAAATTAGAACAAAGAAGCAGAGCAAAGCCATAACACAAAGTGACCAACCATGATCAGATCATAGAGAAACTTGCACACTATTCATAGCACTCAAAAAAATCCATAGAAGCTACAAAAGGTTAAAGTAAGTAACTAAGGACTCACCGAGCTTACTGTTATTTATGGAAAAATACCTAATTTCTCATAAATGATGGCAACCACTTCATGAGTTTCAAAGATCAAGAATGCTAAAGAGAAGAAGGTTAATCAGACCAAGAACTCCAGTTGTGAAGAACCCAAGTATAAAATCTATCCAAAAGTTCCCTTGCAACCCAATGATGTTGATGCATTCTCTGGAATTCCACCTAGGGTTTTACTAATTAAGGATGTTTGAGCCTACATAAATTGAAAGATCGCCAAAATAGGAGATCTTGAGGTTGATCAAGGTTACAAGAAGCTTTGTATAGGAGGAACTAGATCAAGGAGGAACACAAACACATCAAGGTCAAAGGGCTGACAAATGCCCTAATGTTCTTGAGGGAGTTTAAAACTGAGTGGATTTGGGTAGTGCTGAGCAGAGTGCATGACCAAAAGATGTGGCTAGATGAGCCTAAACCAATCACAATAGATGTGATACATGTTGTTATCAGTTATCCTATAACTGACAAGTGCAAGACACTCAAACACCCTTATCGTCCTGAGATAGAGAAGATAATAGGTGCAATATGAGATAACAGAGGATTGAAGGTTAACATTATCACCGATCTAGAACTTAAGTTTGGTGCATGTGTACTGGGTTACAAGATATACCAATCTAGCAGGTTAAACAACATATCATGTGGATCAGTTGACATTGCTTACAATATTGTAAAGAAGGGTCCATAATTAGATCTATTTGAGCTTCTACTGAAGCAGTTAGATGAGAATATGAGGACAATCAGGTCTACAAAGTTTGATTCATTTAAGTTTGGATCACTTCTAATGTGTACATTTTTCTATTTCTAGAACTTATTTCCATCTATAGGAAATGTCAAATGGGATACTTCCCAACCAGTGACCATTCAAATCAGTGAATACATCAAGTCACTAGGTGACAATTTTACATCAGTCATGGATGAATACACTATTGGATTTAAGGAAAGAATGCAGAAAAGAATGAGGATACCAGAACAACTGGTAGAAAAGTATAAGATTGACATTTTTTTATGGTGGATAATGATAACACTCTTATCAAACCAGCTATACCGAGGACAACATGGTTAGCACCACTTAACTATGAGGTCAACCTAGATCAATCCACCAATGCCATTGAAGCATTGATAAAAGAACTAGTTGACAAGTCAAAACCTAGGTTTGGAGCCTAAGAGGAAGCCAAGGAAAGAATAAAAATAGGCTTAGTTGTGAATAAAATTGATAGAAAGAAAGAGAAAATGGTAAAGACACTGAAGAAAAAGTTGTCAGTAGATGATGAAGAGTCAGAACAAAAGGATGACACTGAGGGAAAGCCACCCATCGGTGAAGAAGAAAATTTGAGTAACTCTGAATCTACAGAGTCTAATGCACCTCCACCACCACCAGCAAAGAAACCAAGGACTACATCTACATCAAGTCAGACAAAAAAATCTACAAATTCATCACCGGTCAAGAAAGGACAAGTGAGGACTTACAAAAGGAAGCCTCAAACTAGGAGACAGGCACTGCCAAAAAGAAGAAAGTTCATCAGAACTAAGGAATACATAGATGACACCAAAAAAGATGAACAAACTATTAAGAATAAGTTCCTTACCACAATTGATGAGGTATGTGCAGATACCATCAAGTTAGGTTCAATAACTGAACCTAAGATTAGGAAATGGCAAACATTGGATCACGAGGATTAGAAAAAAATAAAGGAAGCCATCATCTCAATGATGAGTATATTCAAATATGTACCGATACACTTTGAAGAAAAAATTCCTAAAGAACTTCTAGAAATACTCCTAGTAAGGTGGACATATGCACTAAAGGAAGAAAAACAAATAAGGGAAAGATCCCTAGTTTTAATTATGGCACCAGAGTCCAAGATGGAAGAAATTGAAGAAATGATGAAGGTCCATTCCAAAAGGTTCTCACCAAAATTAAGAGCATACAAAGTGCTAAAAGGAAAATTAATTGAGTGTGACAAATAAAGTGATGATACAGTTGGAAAAAAAAAATGGGAAAGCAAGATACTGAGAGGGGGGTGAATCAAATCTTGAACTTTAATCACTTTAAAACAAACTGATCCACAAACATATAAATATGTAATTGATCTAACATCTAGTAGCATCTATGATGGTAAATGAATATCATAATACACAGAATTTGGTAACCCAGAAACCCAAATAGGTAAAATTGGGGTGGGGATGACACCCACAAATTCTTCACTACTGCAGCATTAAAGTGTGCCTTTTAGGGCTACAAAAGTTTGATTACAATATGCAATCTACCTGGTTAAAGGTCTTCCCAGTTAAGAGCTTTAGATCATTACAATCTACCTTGTGAAAGGATTTCAACTTATAGTAAAGTAAGAACTCTGATAAGAGATTTAAAAAGGTCTTCTAGAACCACTATGTTAATACATTTCACCTGATACACTTGTTATAATGTCTCAAGTACTGATCCTTCGATGTGCACTTGATGTTGATAACGGATCTCCTGTTTACAATACTTTTTCTGATCTTATAATCTGATGTCTTTACTCTGCTGTTCACTGCTCTGTCACACTTCAAGATCTATGTTGCCTTAACTGAATAAACTTCTGCACATCTCTAATGAATGTACACCCTTCTTCTCAACATCTAAAATTAGGGTAAGAAGCAATCTTATATATCTTTACGAATCTAGCAACGAGATTTAGATCAACGACCAAGATCTAAAACTTATGCCTCCAAGTTATTCCAATTTTCTAATTGGCTTCATGCCTTGCATATGCTAAAATAATTAAATGCATAATTAACTCCGTAGAGAATATTAAATGCTCACATATGTCATCCCAAAACTCTCATAAGTTGGCCAAAACATTTTACCTTAAAACTTGTGTCATTTCTGACAAGTATGTCAAAACTATATTGCTTGGTACTTAAGTCTCATATTGCTTGACACATACTTGTCAGGTAGCTCAGCATCTATGATCTATTCTTCTTGACAATGAATTGCCAGGTGGCTCGGCCTAAACTATTTTAGCTCGGCCACAGTGGTAGTCGACCAAAACTACCTGAATAAATGACTAAGTGTGGACACTAAATAATCAACAAAAAATTAGAAATTAACAATCTCCCCCTTTGATATTTACGGGAAAAAACCCTTATCCTTTTGTTTACATCCAAAAACTACCTAAGTACATACAGTACTCCCACTTTGATTATACTCCATACTTAATAGATTATCTACATTATATCCATGCCTTCAACAAAAAATATATATTATACCTCCGGCTCATCTATTCCTTCCTTTCCTATTTCCCCCTTATTTTTGTCACTAATAGATGGAGGGGTTAAGTTGTACTTATCCAAAAACTATTTATGAAGTTGTAGAATCAATGAAAATGAAGTGTCCCAACTATCTTTAGCAAACTTCATGACTCCCAACTTAACTTCTAGCTCAGCAGCTAGGCTTACCAAACTTTCTACAGTAGAGAGATGAGAGTCTCTCTTTACCAATTCTCTTGCAGCTATAAGTTCTTTCTGCATAACCTCCAGATGAGGTATCATATTAGCCTAAATCATAATCAATTTGCCCCTGATTTGGCCATCTTCAGCCATAAGCTCAAATAACATCCTCTATGTATGATTTAACTTATTGAAGTGAATGGAGTTAGAGCTAGCATCCATGCTCAGTGAACTTGTAGTTGACTTCATATCCAAGTGCAATTTCTCAATTAACTGTTGATTTTCTTTTGTAAAGAATGATTCATCACATAGTATCTTGTACAAATAAAATACATTGTTTGTAACTTCTTCTAGAATTTCAATGAGAAAGAAATTTCAACATGTTTTATAGCTATCTTAGCAGATATGTTTTCCAGTACTTTGTTATCAAACTTTCTCTCAAACCATTGCAATAGTTTGTCATTTGCCTCAATATTATCATCAGTCACTTTTTGTACAATGTGTACTAGCTATTCTAGTATAGGTGCCTGGTCATTTACATCATCCATATCAAAATATTTCACAAAAATATCTTTGATATCATGTAGAACTTGTTTCTGCTTCTGTTCTATCTTCATTTCTTCCTATCTCTTCTTCCTCTTCAAGAGTTCTTGAAGGGTCTGAATCTGCTCATATGAAAAACTCTCAGGATCCCATTGAGGAATCACAATGAATTCATCTAGTGTGACATTTAGCCCTGGTGACTTCTTCTTATTTAGCTTCCTCCTTTTGGGCTCAAGTGAGTTGTCAATCGGCTCAGTTTCAATGATTTCCTTTCCTTTCTGAGTAAGAAATTCAGTTGCTAACTTCATCTTAATCAAGATTTCCTACTGGTCAGGTACATTCCCCATTTTGGGTCTAGTGGGGGTAGATGAAGTAGAGTGTGGTAGCTTTACCAACACTTGTATAGCCTCTAGTTCTTTAGGCTTGTCTCTAGTTTCTTCCATTTTGTCTCCGCTGTCTAACAATGTCTGTGTAACCTCTAAAATAGGTGGATTTTCAGTATTTACCTCTTGATCTTCTGGATTTTCTTTCTCAGATCCTTTCTCTTCATTTTTCTCTTCATTGGCCTCAGTAGCCTTGATAGGTGATTCAATAATTGTGTCTGTTGGCTCATCCTGATCCTCGGCATCCACATTGCTAATATTGTCTAGTGTAGTGTCAATGGGACTATCCATTGTTAAGTCTATAGTTTTCTCTACGCCTGTTACTTTTGATGGTCCAGACCCTATTTCTGCTTGTTTAGTGGTGGTTTTCTCAGAGGTTCCTTCATCTATTTTCTTCTCTTTTGGGACCGACAACCCAAAATTTTCTTTCCAAATCCGAGTACTTTGTTGTACTACTCCTTCAATATCATTCTTTAAAATAGCATAAGCTCTATGTTTAGGTACAAAATTTTTCTTATATTGATCAACAATTTTTTTTTTCTATTTCTTTATCAAGTGTGGGATGACTCTATCCAAAGTTGCTTCCCTAATTTTCCTTCAGTCATCAATGCAAATTCCCATTTACTAGATAATAAATCATAAAGTTTTGTAGGGACATTATTCCCTATCTCTATAGGTGTCAATTTGGATTTACACATCATGTCTAATAGAGCTTCCTATAACTTGACCTTATTCTCTATACTTTGCTTTTCATATTTGACAAATTTAAATCCAGATAACCCAGTTGAACTTCTAATGTTCTTGCATACCTCATCAATGTCTATAGAATGTTTGAATGATGTTGTAGGTATGTTTCTCAGCACATCAATGTCTGTTTCCTCATATTCTTCATCACTCAAGATTAGTCTCCTTTTCCTTGGTCTATTGGCAAAAATGCTCGGCACAGCTTTGGTTTTGACTTGTTTCTTTTTCCCTGAGCTGCTCTCAGCAAGATTCTTCCTTATATATACAGATGTTTTCACCACAAGAGGTGAAATAGAAGTTTCCCTGGTCCTTGGTCTATTTGCAGTAGTAATATTAGCCTAAGGTCTAACTTTTCTTACTTTGGTTTCCTTGGCAACCATTAGCTGTTTACCTTTCCCCTTAACAATTAATTCCTCTTTGGACTCAATTTCTTATTCTCCTTCACTAGATATGTCCTCTCCTTGTCCAGTAGTTAAGCCTAGAGAAGCATCCTCTACTTCCTCATCACTTGCAATGCCAACCATCTTTTTCAGATTCTTGAAAATCTTTTTCCTCTTCCTTTCCATGGTACCAGCCTTTAGGTTCATAGAAATTTTGGCCTTGGCTTGTTCATAATTACCAAAACATTTAACAATATTGTCAATTTCCTTCTCTAGTAAAGCTGTTATGGCTGCAGATGTTTCATCTATATTTACTTCATAAGGTAATTTCCTTAACCATGATACCCTGGGTACTACAGCCTGAACATAAGTGTAATTTGTGTCTACAAGAAAGCACACATCCTCATTATGTTGTTCCACTAATGAACTAGGAATTCTGCTTCTCAGTCTCATACTTTTCTTGAACTCCACAAAGTATGTTCCCATTACATTATCAGAATTATCACCTAACTATTGAATCAGTACATTTATCTGTTGGCTGATAGGTCTATCTATTTTCCATACTATGTCTCCAAAGGTAGGAAAAGTCTTCTAAACATAGAAAAATATGCATACAAGTAGGGATCCAAACTTACACAAAAAATTCTTTGCTTTCCTGATTGATGCAAGGTTCTCGACAAGCTATGTTAGTTGTAGCTTAGCTAGGTCCTATGTGTGATCCTTCTTGATGATTTTCCATTCTTGGTCTACTGCAACACAAGGCACACTGTCTAGTCAGCTCGACTGATAGAACTTGTGAGCTATTACCCTGACTGCAAAATCAAGTTCCAAGTCTTCGATGGTGGAAATTGTCATTCCTCTCTTTTTCTAGATAGCTTTAGTGACATTCTATATGACTTCTTTACTCTGGCATTTCATGGTCCTTTTCCCCATTGATAATAGGGTAACCAGGTACGTGACATATTATGTCCTTGCTAATCTTTACTGGTTCATTCTCCAACCAAATTCTCATATCATGTACCCTGCTAAGAACAATTTTGATCCATTCATCCCTTAAATTCCTTGGAAACTCTAGGGCTCGAGTTAACCCTCGCTCAGCTAGATGATTGTGTTTGGGTTTTAGGGCTCCATCTATACATAGTTTCCTATAGGATTCCCTCAGCTCATGGTCTCCAACTTCATTGATTTTACACATGTAACATGCCCTAATGTCATTAATCATAAGTACCTTCAAAGGGATTGAAGATAGGGCTCCTGTTAGATCACCCTTGATAGCATTCTCAGGAATGGCTAGAAAGTTGGGAGGTGCATAGGTGTCGCTCCTCACCAATTGAAATTCTCTCAGTTCCTTCTCCATTCCCTTAACTGGTGCAAACAAACTAGCGGCCATGATTTCAATATAAAATGGTTTCAAAGACAAAACAAAGTACCTCAGAAACTATCAAAGTTCACACTTTTGCTAAATGGTCGATGAAACGCTATAGAATACTTCAAAAATCTATGCTGAAATAAAGTTTTCCAATGCTTCAACACTTCAAGAAATCTCAAATTTCAAGGTGAAATGAATTGTGAATGGTTCATTCCTTTATAGGCTTTGAGGGTTAGAAAGTAGGTTTGCAATAAATGTTCTATTCGTTGGAGTTAGTGAAAAATAGTTGTCCTCGGCCGACTCTGACAATCTCTCAATCGCAACCCAAACTAGCTCGGCACATATACCGACAAGCTTGGTCTCAATATAATGTTGATGCTCAGCATCTCTAGTGTTTAAGTGACTTTTCTTAGTACTTTATCTTTAAAATACATCCTGATGCATCTTATCATATGCAGATCTGGACTTTGGCACAGTATATGTTAGGAACTGATGTAAGATATACAATTTAAATACATTTCCTTACATACCTCTTTTTCTTAGTTTAAGATGGTGTGATCACTTGATCCATTGGGTTGGGTGACCTTGGCTTTAGTAGTTTCACTTTTTCTTGGTTTTGTTTTCCTTACCCATGTCTAGTTCATCTGTGCTCTAATTTCCTCAATAGTGGGAGCAGGTACTCTTGTCTTGCACTTTCTCTTAGTATGACCAATTTTCAAACAACTAAAACAAACTAGGCTTCCATTCATCCAACTCTTAGATCTTCCTCTGAAATGTGTCTTTATGCAGTCTTTAGGTGCATGTCCATACTCTTCACAGTAATGACAAATTTTCCTTGTGTTATAATCCAAATTGTAAGTGTTGCCTTTCCTTGGTGCATTAGCTTGTGGCTTTGATGTCCATTGTTTTTTAGCATTAGATCTGCAATCTTGTGCCTCATGTCCAAATTTTTGACAGTTGTAACAATATCCATAGATTCTTGATGTGGGAGGTGCATCATTTGCCTTAGCCCAACATTCATGTGTTTTATGTCCAAACTTATTACAATTAAATCTATAACCATTGAACTTGGGTTTAGGATTAGACTTACCATTCTTGCTTCGGAAAAAGTTTCCTGCATGTCCTAATTTTCCATAGTGATGGCATATAGGTTTGTTGTTCTTTGACTTTGCATTCATCTTAGATGATTCTCCTTTCTCAGTAGATGTCTTTTGTTCAATGTGACCTAATCCAAAAGAATCTTTTGATCTCATTGATGCCTCCATCAAGTTCTCAAAATGAGTCAAAGCTTCATTAGGTTTATTTAACCTTTCATTTAGTTCTTTCTCAGAACTCAATTCATCCTTTGATTGTATGTTCTCATATCTCAGATTCATTATTTCCATGTCTTTCTTACTGATCTCGTGATGTGCAAGTAGCAGTTTATTTTCCATGTCAACCTGATTGTTTGTCATTATTTTTACATCATGTGTCCTTTCATCAAATCTATCAGTCATCATTCTTTTATCTTCTTTAGCCATAGCTCTATCATCTTCAGCTTTCTTCTTTTGTTCCACTACTTCACATAGTCTTATTGTCTGCATTTCTTGTTCTCTTTTTAGATCTCTGACTTCTTTGCATAGTGCATTGTTCCTTTCTAGTAGATTTGCAATTGCTGCATTGCTCTTAGTAGAATCTCCATTCTCAAATATATTTGCAATGTCTTCTTCCTGATAATAAGTATCATTCATTTGTTTGGCCAAATATTTCCTAGATTTCAATGACTTGTTCAATACCTATCTAGCTATCTCAAGCTAATGTAAAGCTAGCTAAATTTCAATCTTCTGATTCTCAATGACTTTACCCAATCTGTAAATCTCCATCTCCAGATCTATACTCTCAAGATGATTAAAACTTCTTGTAGGAGAACTAAGATATGATACCAATTGTTGGAAATAAAATAATGGGAAAGCAAGATACTAAGAGGGGGGATGAATCAGATCTTGAACTTTAATCACTTTAAAACAAACTGATCCACAAACATATAAATATGTAATTGATCTAACATCTAGTAGCATCCATGACAGTAAATGAATAACACAATACATAGAATTTGGTAACCTATAAACCTAAATAGGTAAAACTGGGGTGGGGATGACACCCACAAATTCTTCACTACTGCAACAATAAAGTGTGCCTATTAGGGCTGCAAAAGTTTGATTACAATATGCAATCTACCTGGTTAAAGGTCTGCCTAGTTAAGACCTTTAGATCATTACAATCTACCTTCTGAAAGGATTTCAACTTACAGTAAAGTAAGCACTCTGCTAAGAGATTTAAAAAGGTCTGCTAGAACCACTCTGTTAAGAGATTTCACCTGATACACTTGTTAGAATGTCTCAAGTACTGATCCTTCGATGTGCACTTGATGCTGATAAAGGATCTCCTCTTTACAATACCTTTTCTGATCTTATAATCTGATATGTCTTTACTCTATTGTTCACTTCTTTGTCACTCTTCGACATCTATGTTTCCTTCACTAAATAACCTTCTGCACATCTCTAATGAATGCACACCCTTCTTCTCAACATCTAAAATTAGGGTAAGAAGCAATCTTATATATCTTTACGAATCTGGCAAGAAGATTTAGGTCAATGACCAAGATCTAAAACTTTTGCCTCCAAGGCATTCCAATTTTTTGATTGGCTTCATTCCATGCATAGGATAAAATAATTAAATGCATAATTAACTCTGTAGAGAATATTAAATGCTCACATATGTCGGCCTAAAACTCTCATAAGTCGGCCAAAACATTTTACATTAAAACTTGTGTCATTTCTGACAAGTATATCAAAACTGTCTTGCTTGGCACTTAAGTCTCTTGTTTCTTGGAATGTACTTTTTGGGTAGCTTGGCATCTATCATCTTTTATGCTCAGCAATGACTTGTCGGGTGGCTCGACCTATAATGTTTTAGCTCAGCTGCAGTGGTAGTCGACCAAAACTGCCTGAGTAAATGACTAAGTGTGGACACTAAATAATCAACAAAAACTTAGAGATTAACTGATACCTAGAATAAAATCATCAATCCACCCAAGGAGGATTCATGCCCAGAGTGTGTAAAAGAACTCACCAAGAAGCCACACAGTGAAGAAGATTAGGCTAAACCGAGCCCAGAGCACATTATTATAAATCATGGTGAGGATGTTAATGAAGAAGAATAAAGACAATAGCTAATAAGGATATGGAAACTATAGATGAAACATTCCCCGATAATACTATCATTGATATTACCAGAGAATATCCTACAGATGAGGCAAAGAAAGATAAATATGTCACTATTGTCCCAGACCAAATTGACAAACATGACACAACTATAGATGTTGCACAGGTGAATATACTGGGCCAAATGCCACTATTTATACAGGCTATCAATATTATCTCACAAAAGGAGAAATCACCTGCACCTGATGCAAGCATTCCTGAGGATGAGGGTGTAGAAGAACATAAAAACACATATCATGACAAGAACAAAGATGGAGATCAAAAAGAAACGAATGAAGCATAGAAAGAAACAGATGGAGGAAAAAAATAAAATAAAGGTGAAGAAGAGAAGAAAAGTGATACCACTCCTAAAGACATTGAAGGAGATGTTGTAGATAAATCGAAGGTCAATTTAGAGATTTTTACTCCCAACCGACAGGTAGACACCAAGCATCAGGATACAGATACACAAACACAAAAGCCTTCACCAAGCACATCAAACCAAGAAAAATAACTTGTCTTGGTACTGCATACAGGTCCCTCTACAACACATTACAAGAAGAAAAATAAGAAGAACATGAATCAAGTTACATTGGATGAAATTATTGAGATACTAGCCTATGATCCAAGGACATTGGATCTAGAGGCACTTACAAATTATGTAGAACTATGCACAAGAAAAACTATCCAACATAAGCTAAAGAAGGAAACAAAGGATACACAGGTACTTGAAATGATAAGGGATATACTTCAACATATAGTACCTGATACAAACATTGATCAAAATGCTTCAATCATTAATCAATTATCCATTCTTACCAACATAATCCAATCACAGAATGTGGATGCATAAAAGGCAATAGAAGAACGAGCTGAGAAAAAGTATCAATATAAATTGATTGAGAAAATCAGCCAAGAAGTGGTTGAGAATAAGGTAAAGCTATCTGAAAAAGTAAATGAATTAGAACCTATCATTTCAGAAGCAATCACCTTAATTTAGAAGTTAAGAACATTAGAGAAATTCAATAAGGATAATAGTGAAAAGATTGCACAAATAGATCTAGATCTTACTTCTAGTGCTCAAAGTCTCTCAACAAGAGCCAATGCAATTCAGTTGCATTATGAAAAGGTAATGAAATAAAAGAAGTTGAGACTTCAAATTCAAGAGGCAGAATCAAAGTTTAGACATGAGGTAACCAAGCTACAGGCTCTACTGCTACCCAATCTCACACTACTATAGCAACATATGACAACAAGTAGGCAATTGATAGCCACTCCGGAGATGTTTGTCACCGACAACATCTATGATATGCATGCCAGGATTATATTGGGGCATATGGCCCTAGAACACCTTCAAGAGAAATGGGAAAAGATGATAGAAGACATGAACAACTACCATTCCCACATTTGTGACAAGTTGTAAGAATTTACACCTTTTCCCTTACTATCAAAAAAGGGGGAAAGTGATATGATACAGTAAAGGGGGAAAATGAATATAAGGGAAAGATAAGGTGAAAAGGGAGAATAGTATAAAGGAAAGTGTACATACATACACATATACTATACCAAAATTTACATAGAGGGAGTCATAATGACAAGGTGAACACATGGTGTACATACTATACATTTTAGTATTTTGCACATATCATTTTTTGATACTAATGTCAAAGGGGGAGACTGAAGACATATTTTTCCGTTAGTATGAAAGGAAAAATAGTTTTGAACCGTCAGTAACACCAACACTGAAAGAAAGGTTTACTGCAACCTAAAAGATAAGTTCACAAGGGAACCCGATGACACAGTTTACAAGTGCAACCAAAAATGTTGAAGTGGAACCCGACAGAGTAACCTGACTGAGGAAATTGGCAAGAAGATTATAGTATAACCCAATAGAATAGATAATAGAGGAACCCGACAAACTACAAAGAAACCCAGGGACCAGTCTACTGAGAGAAAATTATAAATCCCAAGAAATGTGGATCTGACTTCCACGTTAGATAAAACACTTGTGTTTTATATTTGGCTTTTTAATTAGCTTTAAATTCATTTCTTTAGGGTCAAGAAATGTAATTTTAATATTTTAATCATTCTAACTAATTAGAAACATGCAAACTAGGATATCAAGGTCAAGTTGTAAACCTTTGATCATAGATTTATCATTGTTATGCATGAAACTCATTGTATAAATAGATGTGTAATCAATCAAAATAGAAGGATGCGATGATGATTGTAGCTACAAACACTTCTATAGATTAGAGGAAGAGTTTTATGCAGAAGAACAACCAAAGATGAAATCACTTATCAAGAAAAAGAACCAAGGCTACTAAGCAGAACAAAGGTATTGATCAATCACTATAGGTGATAATTGTATATGTAAAATTTATTGGATCTGTAATTAGAAATTGTAGATTGCATATTTACTCAGGTCGATGAATATTTTTGACTACATTGTAACAAGTGTAGAAAATAGAAGAAATCCTTTCAAGAAAGGTGGATTTAACAATCCTTTGTAAATCTCTTAACTGAGTGCACACTAAACAGTGTTGTTAAAGCTCTTAAATGAGTAGAACTTAACCAGTCTCCACATGATACTCCTAACACAATAGATCATTAGAAGTGATCAAAATTGTAAGCCTTAACCAACCCCTTCCATTCTATAGATAGTGAAGTTTTGTATGTTTCATCCCTACCATAGTTTTTACCTTCTAACAGGGTCTTTCTACGTTACCAAATCTTGTGTCATGTGTCAATACATTTCATGAATGTTTCTATGAATGATTACATACTAATTAAGTTTATGATTTTTATATAATACACACAAAGATAGAATAGCACATATGGTTGGTAATACAATTGATTACAAAAAGGATTAAGGTTAAGTGATAAAAATTTTAAGGGTATTGATTCACCCCTCCCCTCTCAGTACACACCATTCCATTGTTTCCAATAGATTGTGGCGAATTGCAAAGAGATAAGAAATATATAAGTCTAAAAACATAAGCCCCCAAAGTAAGGATCCTTACTCCACATCCATGCACAAAGGAAAAGAATCAAAGAAAAAAAAAAGACATCAACAATAAAGGGGTTAATACTAAAACAAAATTCAAATCAACTACTGAAAGAGACCTCAGCCAGAAATGACTCATCCACTAATATCATGTCTGGGAGTCTATTGCAAAAGCATATATGATCATATAGGAAGAACAAGAGAACCATCAATGTCGATACAAACTCCATTATCTAATTATTGGAATTGGCTTCTATTGGATTTATTGGAATTCATGTTTTGTCATTAATGTCAACATATATTGAGTTGAAGTGTTAGTCATACTAGTTATGTCATGCATAGGCAAGGCCGACAGTCATGTATAGATACTGTACAAACTCTTAGAGGATGTGAGAACATATATGTATTAAGGGATACGCTGGGATCTTATATATAAGGTTGCTTGCTTTTATGTTTCTATTCGCATGAGTTACAATGGTTTTGGTGGAGACTGTTTCAAGAACAATGATGAATAATTACGACAATGTTAGTCTCTGGGTTTTGTGGATAACATGGATGTGAGCATGTGTCATGTTAGGAAATATGTTGTGGAATTATTTTTATGATCCTTGGGTCACAAGACTCTTGGTGACGTCAACTATGGCATGTGTTCTGGAGAAGACATATTTGTGGAAAACTTTAGAGATGTAGTGTGTGTTATGGATGATGGGCATGGATTACAGACCTTGGATTATATCTGATTAATTTTTACTTGTTCAAGGTACAATGTGTATCTTCGCAAGGGGTTATGAAATTGTTTGTGCATTGGGGAAGTCTTAATTGGCCAACCTAATTGCTTTATTTGTAATCTGTATAAATGAGGGTTTTTTTCTTTTATGGAGAAACGGTGTGGAATCTATGACATTGTATTTGACAAGTCTGTTTAATTTAGATCAGAGATAATGATTGATGAACTTCATTTAAACTATTTAAGAAAAGCTAGTTTCTATCAGTCAGTTCACTGGATATTTTATCTTTGTACATATGTATCCTGGATAGTGAGTCCTGAAGGTGGATTTAACCTTCTTTAGGCAGTGTGCTTGGGAAATGAGCCTACTTTTTCTCTTGATTCTTAATAGGTTCTATCCTTTAACAAGGACTATGTATTGTATGTAATAATCAGCTCCTAACGGGGATAAATTTCCTAATAGGGATACTATACCTTCAGTGCATTATTTTTGGGTGCTAATTCCCACCGGGGTTTTTCTCTTAACAAGTTTTACTCGACAAAAATTGGTTATGTTATGGTGTTATTATTATTGTGTTCAATTTTGCATTGATCATTTGATTTATATAAGCAAAATTTTATGACATACAACTGATTCCCCCCTCAGTTGTATTGATGGTCTATTATTTCTAATAATTTGTTCCAGAGATTTTGGTCCTTTGAGAGAAAGCTTAAAATCTTGAGGTGATCCTAAAGATAGAATTCTATAGGAAGGAAAGTCCAAAGTTTGATCCTAAAAAATTTGACATTTGGAAGAACAAGATGAGAACTCATCTATTTTGTTTGGGAATTAACTACTAGATAATTACAAAGAAAGATGAGAAGATCAAGTCTAAATATGAATTAGATAATGATACTGATGATGAAAATAATTTATTTTCTTGTAACATGGTTGTAAGAGAAGCACTTATAAGTGTGCTCTTTGAAGGTGAATTCATAGAGGTTAAAGATTTGGATTCTGTACATAAAATATGTTCAAGATTAGAGACAATATATGAAGGAGATAAGTTTACTAAGTAGGCAAAGTTGTAGAACAGGAAGACAAATATGGAAATATTGAGAATGAGAGATGATGAGAATGTTAGAGCATATTTATAAAGGGTTACTAAGGTTGTTATAGGTATTAGAAACTCTGGAGGCACCTACAGTGAAGAAGAAGGGATCACATAGATTCTTAGATCTTTGACACCTGTTTACAAAACTAAAGTGAAAGAAATAGATGAGATCATACCCTTGACAACAAACTTCAACAGAGATATTTTGATTGCAAAGTTAACTACCTTTGATGCCATAGAGCTAGGATATTCATTACCTAAGGGAGAATCAACATTCAAGGCAAGTGTGCATAATCAAAAAAAGAATTTATTAGGTATTGCGAGCATGAATAGAAGTGACTTGTGTGAAGAGATTGGTGAATATTATGATGATTGGGAAAAGATATAGGAAGAAGAGAGGAAGTTAGATGAAATTTTGGTCCAAATCTCAAGAAGAGAAAAGAGAGGTAAGGGTAATTTTGAAGGAAAGTTATCTCTAAAATGTTTTTCATGCAATAAGACATGTCATTTTGCATCTATATGTCTGACAAGGGTTCCTAAACATAAATATAAGGTTCATAGACATAATTCTTCCAAGGATAAGAAATGTTACTATGCTAGTGAAGGTGTGTCTGATGATGATGTTGTAGATTATGATGAAATAACATTTATTGCTATTGAAGATGATGAACCTATTGATGAAGATAAAGCCCTAGTTTCACATGTTGAAAATAAATTTGAATGGATCATAAATAGTGGTTGTTCACATCATATGATTGGTGATAGAAGTAATTTTATTTAGCTAACTAAAGATGGTGGTGGTTTAGTCAGATTTGGTGAAAACACTCCTAAGTTTATAGTTGGAGAGGGATCAATTTATCTTGATGGTAAAACTAATATTGATGATGTATTTCTTCTCGATGGACTTACACATATCTTTTTGAGTGTTGGACAACTTGTAGATAAGGGTTATCATTTGAAGTTTAATTATGGAAAGTTAGATATGTGATTTGTTTGCATCAGGTACTAAGTTAAGAGGTAATGTATTTCAGCTGAATACTGCAGAGGATTCTTGTTTTTTTGCAAAGGTTGATGATAGTTGGTTATGGCATAGAAGATTTTGTCATATAAATTTTCATAACATTGTGAAAGAAAGTGTGAAAAATGTTGTTAGAGATTTACCAAAGATTGTGAATCCTTCTAACACTATGTGTAGAGAATGTGTGATGGGGAAACGACTAGAAGAAGTTTTCAAAGAAAATATTACTCAGAAAAAGGGAAGTTGGATCTGGTGCATACAAATCTATGTGGTCATACAAGAACAAGATCTTACTATGGTGAAAGGTATTTCATACTTTTTGTTGATGAATTTTCTAGGATGATGTGGGTTTCCTTTCTTAGAGAGAAATTTGAGGCTTTTGATAAGTTTAAGATTTTCAAAGAAAAAGTTGAGAATTAATCAAGTTTGAAGATAAAATGTTTATGGTCAGGTAGAGATGGAGAATTTACTTCAGATGTGTTCAATACCTAATGTAAGGAGCATGGAATATACAGACAAACATAAACTCCTAGAGCACCACAACAGAATGGGATTGCAGAGCGAAGAAATAAAACTATATTAGATTCCACAATAGCTATGTTTCTTGAAGGAAATGTGTAGCATGTTCATTAGAGAGAAGTTATTTGTACTATAGTTTACACATTGAACACAATTCAGATCAAGGAAGGTACTAATAAGACTCCTTATAACTATGGTTTAATTATTCTCCTACTGTGAAATATTTTAGAATATATGGTAGTAAATGCTATATAAAAAAGGATGATGAGATAGGAAAGTTTGATGCTAGAAGTGATGAAGGAATCTCCCTTGGTTATCCCACTAAGTGTAAATCTTACAAGTGTTTCAATCTAATATTGAGGAAGATAATTGAAAGTGTTAATGTAAGGATTGATGAGAAGTTTCAGATTCAAGAAAGAATATATGACTATAGCCAGACTTCATATAAAGGGGAGGATACTACAAATCAAGGATAACCTTTTGAGGTTGATCATGAGATTTAGGTATGTTTGAATGATTCTACTAAAATTCCAAAGGCACCAAGGTATGTTAAGAAAAACCATCTTGAAAATCAAATTATTGGCAATGAAAATAAATGCATGATGACAAGATCTAGATTAATAAATGAGATTTGTTTCATTTCTCAAGTAGAATAAAAAATTATTGATGAGGCATGTAGAGATGAAACTTGGACTAAAAAAAAGTAGGAAGAATTGGAAAAGATAAAGAAAAATGACACTTTTGAATTGGTTTCTAGACCTAAGGACAAGAATTTCATAGGGATTAAATGGGTTTTTGGGAACAAAATGAACAAAGAAGGAATGGTTGTAAGGAATAAGGCAAGACTGGTTTGTAAAGGATACTCACAACAAGAAGGCATAGACTTTGAAGAAACACTTTAGAACTCTTGTATCAGATGGATGTGAAATCTGCTTTTCTAAATGGTCATTTAGAAGAAGTATATTTGAGCAGCCCGATGGATTCTCTTTAAAAGATTATTAGGACATGGTTTAAAAATTGAAGAAGGCTTTGTATGGACTGAAACAAGAACCTAGAGCATGGTATGCTAGATTGGACAATTATTTACTTCGTCTTGGTTTCATGAAAGTTAATATAGACAGTAATTTATATTTAAGAACTAGTGAAGATGGAATCTTAATAGTTGAAATTTTTGTAGATGATATTATTTTTTAAGGAAATGATGAAATGAGTAAGAAATTCAATAAGGAAATGGAAAGTGAATTTGAGATGTCGATGATTGGTCAAATGACATTTTTTCTTGGTTTTCAAATAGATCAAAACAAGAATGGTATTTTTATTTCTCAAACAAGGTATCTTAGGGAAATGTTCAAAAAATTTGGAATGGAAGAGTGTAAACCTATTGGAACACCTATGGTTACTAGTTACAAGATTACTACTACTAATGAATCTAAGGGTGTCTTTTAGACAAAGTATAGATCCATGATTAGAGGCTTACAATATCTAACTCACACTAGACCAGATTTTCTAATCCATTTGCAATTCTGACACAATATCAAGCAGATCCTAAAGAGAATCATCTTGTTGTAGTAAAGAGAATGTTTAGATATCTGAAAGGGACACTAGAATATGGTTTATGGTATGAAAAATCTGATGATTTTGTTTTGCATGCTTATACTGGTTCTGATTGGGCAGAAGTGTTGATGACAGAAAGAGCACAAGTGGTGGTGCATTTTTTCTTGGGAAAAGGCTAGTTTCCTTGTTAAGTAAGAAGTAGGATTGTATAGCTCAGTCTACTTCTGAATCAAAATATGTTGTTGTTTCTATAATTTGTACATAAATTGTTTGGATGAAGCAGATGCTGAAGGACATTGGGATAACTTTTGAAGAGCCAGTGGTTATTCATTGTGATAACACTAGTACAACATGAATATGCCAAAGAATCTAGTTATGCATTCAAAAACTAAACATATTTCAATCAAGTATCATTTTTTGAGAGACAAGGTTGCAGGGAAGGAGATTAGATTAGAGTATATTAACACAAAAGAGCAAATAAAAAATAAATTTACAAAACCTTTTCCAAAAGATGCCTTTGAGTATCTCAGAGGTATGATTTGGGGTGAGAGCCCTTCCTTGCAAGAACTAATTGATGTAGGAATGCATCAGTCTAGTGGATTCAGATCTATATCATTTTGTGGACTTGATGTTTGGATCCACTCCTCAGGGGGAGTGATCGCAAGAACAAAATAGAACAAATTTGGGTGTTTAACCACCTATTTGCTATAGGCATGAAGATTTGAAAAAGATACACCTTGAAGAGGTGAGATGGTCAGAGATAGAATAATGGAACCCTTTTCCATTGATGTCAAAGGGGGAGACATTTAGTGGAAAATCCCTACTGTTTTAGGGAGAGTTGTGAAGAGGATATTGAGAAAGTTTTATTGAGATGAGTACTTTTGGATTGATGGATTTTCTCATGTGTTTCCATTACTAAAAAAGGGGGAGATTATTGGAATTGGCTTATGTTGGAGTTATTGGCATCTATATTTTTTCATTAATATCAACACATGTTCAATTGAAGTCACAGTCAGACTGGTTGTCTCAGACACATGCAAGACTAACAGTCATGTACGGACTCTCAGAGGATGCGAGCACAGATATGTATTAAGGGAAAATTTGGGATCTTATATCTAAGGTATCTTGAGTTTATGCTTCTATTTGCATGAGTTACATCAGTTTTGGTGGAGACTATTTGTAGAACAGTGATAGAGAATAATGGCAGTGTTAGTCTCTGTGTTTTGTGGATAACATGGATGAAAGAATGTGTCATGTTATGCAAGAGTTTATAATTTTAGGAGACATGTTGAGGAATTTTTTTATGATTCCTTGGTTACAGGACTCTTGGTGACGTCAGTTGTGATGTTTTTTTTGGAGAAGACCTATTTTTGGCTGACTTCATATATGTAGCATGTGTTATGGATGACGAGCATGGATTATTGATCTTGGATTATATTTGATTGATGTTTACTTTCTCAAGGTACCATGTGTATCTTAGCAAGGGGTTATGAAATTGTTTGTGCATTGGGGAGGTCTTAATTGGCCGACCTAATTTCTTTATTTGTAATCTGTATAAATGAGAGTTGTTTTCTTTTATGGAGAGAGGGTGTGGAAGCTGCGAGCTTGTATTTTAGAAGTCTATTTAATGTAGAGGAGAGATAGTTATTGATGAACTTCATTGGAATTGTTTAAGCAAAGATAGTTTCTATCAGTCATCTCAATAGATATTTTATCTTTGTATATCTGAATC
Source organism: Thuja plicata (assembly GCA_018584345.1). Taxonomy (NCBI): domain Eukaryota; kingdom Viridiplantae; phylum Streptophyta; class Pinopsida; order Cupressales; family Cupressaceae; genus Thuja; species Thuja plicata. Next base: position 2,406,975 of record MU226505.1, on the reverse strand, counting down.
TTAGAGAGTGAGTCCTTAAAGTGGATTAAACCTTCTTTAGGTAGTGTGCCTGGGTAGTGAGCCTATTGTTTCTCTTGACTCCTAACATGGTCTATCCTATAATAGGGACTATTTACTATGTGTAATAATCAATTATTAATAAGGATCAATCTCCTAACAGGAATAATATACCTTTAGTGCATTATTTGTTAGTGCTAATTCCTACTGTGGTTTTTCCCTTAACAGGGTTTCCTCGACAATAATTAGTTGTGTTATGGTGTTGTTGTTATTGTGTTCAATATTGCATTTATCGTTTGATTTATATAAGAAGATCTTTATGGAATACAATTGATTCCCTCTCCTCAGTTGTATTAATGGTCTAATATTACTAACACTAATATGATCTTTAATGGTCTAAATGTTGTCACACTTCTATGAATCATTCCATTCAAGTTTTCTCAAGAATGAGGCCTCAAATATCGATCCATAGCTCTCTAGTCATGGATGTGTAAAAATGTAAAATGAAGGCCCTCAGATAGACCTAGTTGTGTCTATTGCAAATACACCATGAAACAAGAGATTCGAATGGATGAAAATGAGATCTAATCTATATGATTGCAATGCATAAAAGGAAATTAATCTAAATGATAACAATGCATATTAATCTATGAAGGAAAATGCAAATGCAAGATTAATCTATGGAAATAAACATGATTCTAATCTATATGAATAGCCATGAATGCAAGAAGGAATGAGACAAGAAGAGAGAAGTTGCAATATCTAAGTTCAAATGCTCAAATGCTCCTCCAAAATTGCTCTCCAAACCTGCAGCATAAAAATACTATGAAAAAGATGTGTTGAATGAGAAGGAGAGGTCTCCTTTTAAGGAAAAGTGAACGATTGAGATTAAGAGGCAAAAATCAAAGGCTATGATTAAGAGGCAAAAACCCACCACTAAGGAGGATGTGATGAAAAAGGGATTTTTATTTAATTTTCATTTAATTTATTGCCTTTTTCAACAATTAAAGTGCTTTAAGTGGGGATTTTTATTTATTTAATTAAAAGAGAGGTTTTCTTTCAATTAAATAAATTAGAAGAACTTAATTCAATTAAATAAGATGAATTTAATTAAATCTTTTAATTAAATTTAATTGAAAGGGAGATTAAATCTTTTAATTAAATAAAAATGATCAAACCTTAGGAAATATTGAAATAATTGAATAATTGAATTAATTACAATTTGATCAAGGAAATTGATTTGAATTGAAAATGTTCCAAAGCATTGATTCAAGAATTTGATAAATTGATAAAATGATAAATGGGGCCCATAGTCTAGGCAACCATTTTAGGGTGCATACATTTGCCCCTCTTTGACAAATGTGTAGTCGACACGAGAACACATGTAGTCAAAGAATGCAGTTGAAGTGTGAGGTCAAAATGAGATCACAAAACAACCCAGACATGTGGTTGAAACGGGAACACATCAGGATAGAACTAAACACAAAAAGACAAAGTCAACACCGAAATAAGTAATTGACAAGTCAGAGATAAAAATCTCAAATAAAACTGATATAATTGATAAAGCTAAATCAAAGATTGAAGTTTGATAGGTACTACCCCCTTGTGATCAAAATTGAAATTAGACAGAGGAGAAACAACAAATTGATAAATATGATCAAATCAAACTAAAGATAAGGTTCTAGATGTAAGATGAAAAATATAAAGATCACAGAACCAAGGTAGATCATGCACGAAAGATTATGCCCCAAGGTTGAATCAGAAGAAAAGAAGTGGGGTGAAAGCGAATGGAATATAGAAGTTTGGAAGAGGTGGAAAGAAATGGAGAGAAGAAAGAGAATTTGCCTCAAGAAAGAGAATGCCCCAAAATTAATCAACTATTTAAGATAGAAAATTTCAATTGAGATCACGAAAGAAGATAAAGAAATGAAGATTAGAACGTGATCACAGTTGATTAAAGGTCCACAAGAAAGATGAAGGAAACCCTCTCAAACTCATAATGCAGCCTAAAAATGAAAACTAACATGAGGTCTAACTATGCAAGCTATATGAAAATGCAAAGGTGTACTTGCAATAGAGAAACAAACATAGGATCCTGTGTTCATCATTCATAAGAGAATGTTAATGAACTTATTTTCATCGTTGGGCCATTATTAACGGACATCAGAAAATCACACAATCATCACTAGTCACAAGTGCAACTATGAAGATATGAATGCAATTTATATCGGAAACATCACACAACCATCACTAGTCACGAATGTAACTATGAAGATATGAATGTGATGTATATCAAAAACATCACACAACCATCACTAGTCATGAGTGCAACTATGAAGATATGAATGCGATGTATATTGGAAACATCACACAACCATCACTAGGCACGAGTGCAACTATGAAGCTATGAATGTGATGTATATCAGATTTGAAATGTGGAAAGATTCTAACATAAGCATCAAAGACATAAAGGTCAAGATGACTGTGATGTTAGCTTACCCAATTTAATATAGAAAAACCATGCTTGCATCAAGGTATAAAAGCTAGGATGACCAGCAGAACGGTTGTGCAAAACAATGAAGCGTAAAGTAGGAAGCAAATAAAAATATGACCCATGCCCCAAGTCCTCTAGCTATGCATCACAGAGAGACTTATTAGACAAGGAAACTCAAAAAAAATCAATAACATTTAGCACACAAAGAAAATATCATGACATAGCTCAAGCATTAAGTGTTGTGTTTAAAAATTTAAGTGTGTTAACTGAAACTGAGTTCCGAGGATAAGGATCAAATGCTTGCAAGAAGGTAAGGCCACATGACAAAATGAGGTAAGATCAAACTGATAAGTATTGAAAAACACTCGATGTCAAGGGTTGTATTGAAAAATAAAGTTGGGGTGGTGTTGAAAAACACCATTTGCGAGGTGTCCTAAAGACAAACGCATCCAAGAGACCGAAGCTAACATAGTTATGCCCCCTAGACAAAGACAAAGACCAATTCTAGACCAAGGCAACAAGGACAAGGCATGATGGAGAAAGGCTAAGTGTCGAGGTCACATGCTAAGAAATAGGGGTGCAAAGGCCTCAAGTAGCGCCCATTTCAAGGTTTTCACCACTTAGATTTTATTACATTTTTTCATTTTTTTTTTCTTCTTTTTTTCAGGACTTTTTATAATTTTTTTGAATTTTTGCTACCAAGGCACTTTTTCTATTTTTTTGAATTTTTTGAATTTTTGATTTTTTTGTATTTTTGGAATATATAATTTTTTGAAGATACATCAAAGCACCTATTGCTAGGTTTTCACTAAGATGATCATTTTTTAAGGACATTTTCTGATTTTTAGAATTTTTGACAATATATCATTTTTTTGAATTTTTTTTAGGATCAATAAATATGTACAAAAGGATGCCCCCAGACAGAACGGGCATCATGGATAGAACTTCTTCAGGTGCAAAACATTGATGGGATCAAGGAGTTGTTCTCCCTCCTCTATAGATAGTAAATAAGCACCTGTCCCAAAAGTTGCTGTAATAATATGAGGTCCAAGCCAATTAGGTTCAAATTTGCCCTTTTGATCTCTATGTTGTTGATTCTTAGGATTTTCACGTAGGACAAGCTCTCCCACTTGGAATTCTCTAGGGTTAACCTTTTTGTTGAAGGCTTTGGACATATGCTTTTGATAGACCCTCATATGGTCAAATGATGCTTGACGTTTCTCATCTAGAAGTTCTAACTCTTGAATTCTCATGGCGTGGTAGTCTTCATCTGTAACTAAACCATGGAGAGAGACTTGAAGTGAAGGAATCTCAACCTCCAAAGGTAACATTGCTTCAGCACCATATGCAAGGGAAAAAGGAGTAGCCCCAGTAGGAGTACGAATACTCATTCTATAGGCCCACAAAGCCAGATTTATCTATAAATGCCTATCTCTACCATTCTTACACACTGTTCTATGCAAAATTTTAAGAATGTTCTTATTTGATGCCTCTTCTTGACCATTTCATTGTGGGAAGTAAATGGAGGACCAATGTTTCTTAATCTTGAATTTCTTGCAGAGTTGTTTAAGGTCCTTATTTTTAAATTGGCCTCTGTTGTTAGTAATAATCTTAGATTGTACTCCATATCGACAGATGATATGGTTTAGAATGAATAGATAAACTGTCTTGCCAGAGGCAATAGAAAGTGGGACAACTTCTACCCATTTAGTAAAGTAATCAGTAGCAGTAATAATAAATTTGTGTCCACCTGATGAGATGGGATGAATTTTCCCAACGATGTGAAAGGCCCAGCGCTGAAATGGCCAATGAGAAATAGAAGGAATAAGCTCCCTACCTGGAGTATGTATCATGTTACCATGTTTTTGACACTTTTCACATTACTTTGCAAAAGTTACTGCATCAAACTGCATTGTGGGCCAATAGTACCCCACCCTAAGCAAACTTCGGGCCATGGCAAGACCATTGGAGTCTCCCCCACAGATACCCTCATGAATATCAACTAACGCTTGATCAGATTCTTCCTTTTCTAGACATCTAAGAAGTGTTACATCGAGACCCCTCCTATACAAATCACCACCAATAAGGGAATGGCGAGAGATGTTTTGGATAAAGTTTCTGCGTTCAGATCGGTTAAAAGTTTCAGGTATAATGCCATCACAAAGATATGTGTAAATGGCACCATAACGGGATGATTCATTGACCAACAAGGATACAAATAATATGGCTTTCTTGGGAATCAAAGATAGGTTGATGTAGCTCTTCCACCAGGAATTCAAATCTAGATTCATGTTGGTCCAATTGAAGAAGTGAAGCAAGTGTAGCCATAGCATCAGCTGCTTTGTTTTCCGCTCTAGGGATTTGCTAAAATGTGACAAATGTGAAGTATCTTTTTAAAGAATCAACCATTTTCTTGTAAGGTACCATTTTCTCATGTTTTGTTTGATATTCATCATTAACTTGGTTGATTATTAGCTGTGAATCTCCATAGATGTGTAACTCTGTGATTATCCATTCTATGGCTATCTTAAGTCCATTTGTTAAAGCTTCATGTTCAACAATATTGTTTGTACATGGGAACAATAATTTGTAAGACTTAGGAATTGTGTACCCATGAGTAGAAACAAACAAAAAACCAGCTCCTGAACCATTTTGCATAAAAGATCCATCAAAGAACATCTTCCAAGTTCTTTCAGTCATATACATAAGATGCTCATTTGGGAAGTCAACTTGAATAGGTGCATTATATTTTAATGGGAAATCAGCCAATTAACCTACTATAGCTTGTCCTTTTATTGTTTTTCTCTCAATGTACTCAATGTCAAATTTTGAAAGTACCATCATCCATTTAGCAAGTCTACCTATGAGGGCAGCCTTACTGAGCAATTATTTGAGTGGATCTATTTTGGCTATGAGGTGTATAGTATGCGCAAGCATGTAATGTCCTAACTTTTGGGAAGCAAACACAATAGAAAGGCAAGCTTTCTCAATACTAGTGTAATTAACCTCATATGAAACAAGAGTACGGCTAATGTAGTATATTGCTCTTTCTTTCCCATTTTCATCAAGTTGAGCAAGTAATGCCCCCAAGGAAGAT
>MU226505.1:2356964-2393095 GCA_018584345.1 Thuja plicata | reverse complement strand
TTGTGTCTATTGCAAATACACCATGAAATGAGAGATTCGAATGCATGAAAATGAGATCTAATCTATATGATTGCAATGCATAAAAGGAAATTAATCTAAATGATAACAATGCATATTAATCTATGAAGGGAAATGCAAATGCAAGATTAATCTATGGAAATAAAAATGATTCTAATCTATATGAATAGCCATGAATGCAAGAAGGAATGACACAAGAAGAGAGAAGTTGCAATATCTAAGCTCAAATGCTCAAATGCTCCTCCAAACTTGCTCTCCAAACCTGCATCATAACAATACTATGAAAAAGATGTGTTGAATGAGAAGGAGAGGTCTCCTTTTAAGGAAAAGTGAATAAATTAGATTAAGAGGCAAAAATCAAAGGCTATGATTAAGAGGCAAAAACTCACCACTAAGGAGGATGTGATGAAAAAGGGATTTTTATTTAATTTTCATTTAATTTATTTCCTTTTTCAACAATTAAAGTGCTTTAAGTGGGGATTTTTATTTATTTAATTAAAAGAGAGGTTTTCTTTCAATTAAATAAATTAGAAGAACTTAATTCAATTAAATAAGATGAATTTAATTAAATCTTTTAATTAAATTTAATTGAAAGGGAGATTAAATCTTTTAATTAAATAAAAATGATCAAACCTTAGGAAATATTGAAATAATTGAATAATTGAATTAATTACAATTTGATCAAGGAAATTGATTTGAATTGAAAATGTTCCAAAGCATTGATTCAGGAATTTGATAAATTGATAAAATGATAAATGGGGCCCATAGTCTAGGCGACCATTTTAGGGTTGCAAAAACAAAAAAAAAATGCATAAAAAGGTTGTACAAGGGAGGCCATATGTATGCCCCCTCCTTATGATGGCTACATAGTAGATATGATAATGAAGAGATTCAAGTATACCTACTTCCGTCAAAAAGAAGATACCCTTAAAAAAAAATATATGACACAATCTTAGCTAAGAGTGTTGAATCTTGGGGGCTAAGAAAATAGATAATCATGAAAGGATATATCAATTATGAGAAGAGACCCTTGAATGGAAGAGCTCTTGTCTACAAAACATCTATCTTCAAGAGGATAACTTTAGAAATGATAATATATTTGAGAAAGAGAGGGGGAGGAGAACAAGAATGAACCCATTTAGCCCCCTTATCTCAAGGTGAAAAAGGGATTCTTGATGAAGGACAACAATATTTGAATCACATAGTAAGGGAAGATGTTTATTATGAACATAGCTTTTGACATAAAGAAGAGGTGATGATCAAGGATATACAGCTCTTGTATAAGAGAGACTCCCAATCAAGACAACAATTCCTTATATGAAATAATTTCACATGATAAAAAAATTCCAGTAGATCCTTAGATAAAAAGAGGAAGAATGTACAAAAACCTTGGCCCCCAAGAGTGAATGAAAGATATAATATGTAAAACAACTTGAATAATAGCCACTTCATAAGAAATATGTAATTCCAAGAAAAATAAGAATACATGCTAGAAGAGACATCACATATAAAGTAAACTAGTCATCAAGGAAAGGAAATAATTATAACATGATGATTATTTAATGAGAAACATGCATTTTAAAGGAATAACAAGGATTTCTAAAAAATATGTTAGAATCTTGTTTGTAAAAATGTGTCTCATTCCAAAAAGTAATATATCATACAATAATACAAAACCATAGAAAAATAAGAAGAAGGATATCATATTATGTCATCTAAAAGGGGCATCCCATTTATAAAAGACATGCACCCCAAGAAAGGAGAAAGTTGTGAAGGGGACACTAATCTCATCAAGGAGAAATATCCTTAACCACAAAAAATACATATCAAAGTATAAAAGAGATACACCACAAAGAGATAATAGATCCTAAAGAAGAAACAAAATACAAGGTAAGTCAGGTAAGGCATAGATAACATACATGCACTTTTGAATGTGAAGATAAGGTTGCACATTGAAATGTAAAACAAAAAATATTTGCAAAAGAAAGACATCATATGCTAAAACTCCACAAAGGATAATGGAGATCAAAAGGAGAAAGAGAATAAAGGGATAAAATATGAAACTCCCAAAATGGTTTCTTATGTATACTAGGAAAGATTGTATAAAGAAACATGCCAGTAAAGAGAGGAAATAGATCCCTGAAAGAATAAATGCAAAAGATTAATCTTTTCTCCAATTAAGAGGAACAAGGATAATACCCTATTGTTCTACCCTCAAGCTCATTATGTGACATAATGGAGAATATACCAATAGGGGATAATAATACTAATGTTTAATATGAAGAAAATGTAAAATGTCTAGTGTAACATGAAGTAAACCTTGGCAACCTTTATCATGAACATATAACATGAAATCATCAAAATCACAAAGTAAGTGTGTGTTATTATAATGGAAAGGACATGAAAATTTATTAATAGCATTTTGACATATGATTTTAATCTTATTTTAGGCTTAGACATAAGGTGGATGTATACTCGCTTGGGTAAAGCTTCACAGGTATCATAAGGAGATATAGATGGGGTTGGTAAAATAAGATGAAGAGGAGGCAGAGAAGATGTGATAGGACAACCATGATAGGAAATGAAACCTATACCAAATTAATTTCTTTTTTGAGGAGGATTAATGGTAAATTTGATTCCTTATTCATAAATGCCAAGTCCTAAACCTTTATAGCCTCATTGAGTAGTGATATTATATCTCATAGTATAAGTAGCTCTAAGTATCTATGGAGAAGGTGATGGATCTTGAGGTGAGTGAAAATGTGTAGTATAATGTGGAATAGTAGGAGGTATATTATATTTATTCTCATCCTTGGTAGGTGAGGGAGAAGAGGCATAATCTATAAAATTTCTAATATCTAGATCATGAAAAATGTTTTGGGGATGATGGAAAGTTTGAGGATTATTAAGAGGTTGATCTTGAGTATGAGGATTAAGATTAGGAACATTAGGATTATTAACAAATACTCTTATGTGATATATATATTCCATGGATTTCATTAAAATGTGAAGAATAAAGTAATATGAAATATTGCTAATAGTCTTCAAATATTCCTTGTACAGAAACATTGTATTAGTTATGGTCATTATGTCATATGCAAGAATACCATGAAGGAAAGAAAACATAGAAAAATAAAAGGAATTATCATATATTTTGAGAGTTTGATAAAGAGAGGTGAGAAGAAAGGTAATTCCATAAATTATTATGCACCAATACATTTTAGAGAGTTCCATGCTTGCACACACATAATTAAGTGAAGATATAAATTAGATCAATACACAAAGAAGATCTAACTAAAAGATGCAAAGAAAGATCACACAAAGAAGATCTAACTACCCAATAAAAAGATATAAAACATGAAGGCATCGGGTTCACCAAAATGTAACATGGGAAATAGGTGCGCTAAATTTATAGGAAGAAGACCAAGAATTTTCCACAAAGGAAACCCAATAGCACAAGGTGAAGTTCATATTCATGATCTTCTCAATGTTGGGGACTTGGGTTTTGTTCCTCCTTTTCGTAAGGGAAGGAATATTAAAATCCATGAAATATGATCTATAAAAGTAAATACTATGAAATGAAAAAGAAAAGGATGTACTCACTGGCTAGTAGAGAATGTACATTCAGATCATAAAATAGACTGTCAAACTATATCAGACTAGAAAATACCTAGATCTTTAATCAGGAAGCTGAGATCTACAAACTATGAAAATATGAAGGTCCCAGGAACATGTAGAATTGGAGGGTATGGATGGATTTGGGTAAAAATAAAGGTCAACATGTACCTACACTACTAAAAATATTAGGTATAAAGGTCTTACAGAAATAGTAACCCTAATCAACCGAATACGATCCTAAGAACTTGAAAATCTACTCCCACACACAAGAAAAGGGAAACTTATTTGTGGGGAGGGACTTGCCTTTGTAAAGCCTTGGTTTAGGAATTTACCTTGAATTGAAATAAAGGAAATTCTAGCATGTAGCAAAGATTAGATCTAAACAATGGAATATATCATACAATGTAGATAGAATTCTACTTAATATGTAATCAAATATATGTTAATGCAATAGTCTTGAATCAGCAGAAAAACCAAAAGGGAATCATCTAAGACAAAACCTCATGTATGGATGCATTGTAATTAGACTCAATATGAATTTGAAGAAAAAATCTTGAATGTGTGAATGTAGATCCCCTCCTTAGATGGAAAAACTCCTTTGTCTCCAAAGATCCTAGATCTATAGAAGGAAATGGATGCTTGATTGAAAGGATGTCTTCAATGGAAAATTTCTTGAAATCACAAAAAGACCTTCAATATTTGTGCTTGATTTCTTATTGAATTCATGTATGTTGTGGATCTTGTGTATATTTTCTCTCTTCAAATAAAGTGAGAAGGCCTCCTTTTATACCTATTTCAAGCATCAAAAACAAAAGGGTCGACTACACTAGGAGGGAAAAGGAAAATACTTTACATTGGGCCTGGAAGCCAATCAAAATTCACTTCCCAGGGAGTAGGTTGAGATTGACCTTTACCCAAAGGTGTAAATTGTTACTTCAAATGAGCATTAAAAATTTGTCATTATTATTCAATGTACTCAAATGGACAGTCAGTAACAGAGTCACAAATAAGATAGTCGATATAATCATCAAAGTGCAAAGTTAACCAAGAGCACTAATCACGCCCAAAGTTAACCGAGTGTAGTGATTATTGAGAAAAAAAAAATTACCGAGTAGTAGTCTGCACCGATATACAAAGTATAACTGAGATACACAGACTACACGAAGCACCGAGAGACAAAATTAACTGAGTGGACCAGAGGCCACATAAAAGTTTGGTATGGTACTATGTGTGTGATTTTGGTACCTATTAAGCGACATAATACTTCAATAAATAATTGCATTAGCAAAAACAAAGGGGTTAGCTAACATAACAATCACTAAAATTGATCTATTGCTTCCTATCTAGGAGGATTATGAAAAATGACATAGTAGCCCTTAGATTATGCATAGTCCAGTGACAAATACAACCTAAGGATGGAAGATTCAAATGAAAATTAATCTAAATGATTAAAAAACATGCATGCTAGCTCTAGAAATGGAGATTACAACAATATAGATGAGATTTAAGCTAGAAAGAACTATGAAAGTCCTAAAAAAATTTAGCAATATGAGATTGCTTCTTCAATCCTCCAAATATGGGTAGCATAAGGATGCTTTCAACTTCTCAAAATTAGGAGCATTATAATAATACATTAATAGACTTTAAATTTCAGCGCCATTTGAGCTCAAAATCCATCCTATTTAAAGGAGAAATGGAGGAAGGGGAGAAGACTCTAGAAGGGCTACCATTAATGAGGGTGTAAGACTCATTAATGAGGTATGGGTGGAAGGAATATGTAAGAGCCATTAATGATTCATTTATGAAAGCATTAATGAGGTATGGGTGAGGGTTTAAGAAGCATGGGTGAGGGTTTAGAGTCAAGCCTAACAATGTGGACTTGAGGAAAGGAATCTTGAGATTCCTTGACTTTCTCAAGTGGGTGGAGTTGTTAATCATTCCTTAATGGAATGTGACAACATTAAGGGTAGCTTAGGATTAGGATTAGGGCTTAAGGGATGTGATCAAGGAGATAGAGAAGATAGGAGAGAGAATGAGTGGAGGGGGGATTATCTAATTAGGATTAATTAGCTAATTAAGAAGAATTAGCATGTGAGAAGGGGTTGGGATGAGTTTGAACTCATGGTTGGGTAGTTGAGCTTGGTTAGGTTTGAAGGAATATTAATAAAATGAATTGTTGTAATAAGATATTCATTTAATAATAGGGATTTAATTAATCATATAAGCTTTTGATTGCTTAGTAGTAATTAATTAGGACTATAGCCAAATTGAATCAATTTGGGCTAGGGGATTGATTTTGCAAGTGATGAGGTATAAATAGCATTTCATTAATTCCCTTTAAATTAATTACCTTAGCCAGGTATGATTTGAATTGATTGATTTGAATTGATTTGATTGGCTAAAGTGATTAATGTAAATTAGTGATTAGATCACTTAGGAGCTTAAATATGATTCGAAAGAATTATGCCAAGCAGTAATAGGGTCATTTGGACATAATTGGGGGTATGATCACACTTAGGGAAAATAGGGTCTATTGTTAGAGCAGACCAAATCTAGGTGGTTACATTTGCCCCTCTTTGAATTGATGTGCGAGCAACGCATTGATTCAAAGAAAGTTTTTGATGTTTACTTCAAAAAGATTGAGAATTATGTTCTTGGTTATCGAATGAAATAATGATGAGATCAGTCTCGTACTTGATCAAAATAAACTGATAGTATTGATTTTGAACTTGGTTGTCATCCAAAGATCAATAAAAGATTCAAAAGATACCAATTCTAAACTTGGTTGTCATCCAAAAATTGATAATACTGATTTTGAACTTGGTTGTCGTCCAAAAGTTAGTAAGAAGCTACCAGGAGCTTTAATAAGAATCTTTTAAAAAAAAGAGGAAGAACAAGATCTCTAGCTTATGAGAACCAAAGCTTTCTATCCAACAGTTCTGACTTAGTCAAGGAAACTATCATGCCCCTAGTTTGTTTGATAACGAAGTCATTTTAATGTTGTTTCGAGCAAAAATTTAATTGATGATAGTGTGATCATGCCCCCTTAGGAAAAAATTTGAAGGCAAAGAAGTAAAATTCCTCTGTTGAAATGATGTATCACTTGCATGGAATTATTGGATTAGCATGAATGGATTAGAAGAAGTGAAGGAAGAGAGGGTGTGTTTAAGAGTAAACACACGAGTACCAAGTTAATCACGCTTGAAACGGTGAGTTTGATTTTGTTCCCGATACATCAAAGATTTTGGGAAGCATGTAAATATCTTGGATTTTAGATGAATTAAAAATAGAAAGGAGTTTGAGCTCAAATACCTATGTTGTTCTTTCAAAAATGAATCATGCAATCTCTAAATGCAGCTATATGCAGACTCTTAGGACTTTGTCACTGATTTGCAGATATTGAAATATTTTATCATCATTGGGCGCTTTTGGAATAGATACCATCAGATAGTACAACCATCACTAATACCCACTGATATTATGAAATTATGAATACTATGTTTTATTTGAAATGTCAGAAATAGACTTAGGCATCAAGGTATAGAAGTCAGGACAACAAAATAGTCACCTTCCTTTTAATATACCAGATTCTGAGTAAGGCAAGATATTGGACCCGCAATGACCTTGAAAATTCATATCCTTGGGTACATTATGATTTGTATACCTTAGTGAGAATCTGGATTAAAAAAAAAGACAAGGAAATTGTTTCAACCTCACTGTAGTTTACACATAACAAAGATAAAGATATATGCGGCTATCCACCCATAGTGACAACTCTTACCATAAACATCTAAGTTAGGTGAAATTTATAGGATCATTTGGAACAATAACCATATGCAGAAAATCAAGAAGACATTATATCCCCCATCCTTGTGACTCTTTGTCTTTGCGTGGATGTCATTAAGTAACTAAGAAGACCTAATAAATCATCAATTGTGAATCAATCAAATAAAATTTATAACCACTTCGATGCCCCTAGTTGAAAACATCATTAGGACATAAAAGAATTATAATCAAACCAATAGAAAACTATGTGTTTAAGTAGTACTTGTTCATTTATCTATCAAACACAGTAAAGATTCATCAATCAAAAAATTGGAATACATGCAATATGGCATTCCATGTCGGTGCATTTATAGGATAATCCGTTCATTTTTGTGATCTAATATAGCCTTGTAGGAACTTCATTAATATAAATGTCATGTCTGGATATGTGATGTTTGAAAAGACACCCTTGTTTTTGGAAAGTGACATTGTTTTGCATGTATCAAGAAACATTGTGTTCATGAGGCAAACCATCCTAGAGCAACCTAGCAACCGCAACCTACTATACTAGAAAAGATGCCCCCAATGCAGAATGACTTATTCCTAAGATGTAAATACAGGAAAATCCCAAGCGAGGATAAGATAGCCATTTAGGAAAATGAAGTCAGCGTATGAGCATAGGAAAAATTATGAAGGCCTAGTATCAGTAGTGCATTGATAGATAGAGCGCAGAACACAAGTGACGCCTGATTGCCAAGTTTTCACCACTTGGAAAGATCTTTTTCTTTCTTTTTTTGCTACCAAGATGCCTATTTTACCAGGTGCTTATCAAGGCACTTTTGTTTTTTTCAATTTTTTTTCTATTTTTTTTTCTTTTTTGAATGTTTTTGTAGTATCAAGGCACCTGTTTACCAGGTTTTCACCAAGGATACCTTTTCTGAAGGACCTTTTCCATTATTTTTGGATTTCTTTAGGATCAATTTTCTGAATTTTTTTGGTATTTTGTGAGACCTTTTTATTGTATAGGCTCTGCTAGCCAAACATCAAGAAGAACGTCTCCCTTAGGTGTAGCTAACTGATAAGCTCGAGTCCCAAAAGTAGGAGTGATTACATAAGGTCCCAGCCAGTTAGGTTCAAATTTTCCTTCCTGTTCCCTGTTAGGCTGGTTTTTAGGATTTTCCTTTAGGACGAGATATCCCACTTCAAATTTGCGTGGTTTGACCTTCTTATTGTAGCCTTTGGACATATATGCCTGATACACTTTGAGGTGATCGAACGCTTGTTGTCTGCGCTCATCTAGTAAGTCTAGAGAATTCACCCTATCTATGCGGTACTGCTCATCAGTAACAAGACCTTGTAAAGATATTCGCAAAGATGGGATTTCAACCTCAATAGGTAGTACTCCTTTAGCATCATAGACCAGAGAAAATGGCATGGATTCAGTTGGTGTTCTAATGCTCATTCTATAGGCCCATAGTGCTGGATTTAGTTGTAGATGCCAGTCTCTGCCAGACTTTCTTATAGTTCTATGTAGAATCTTGAGAATATTCTTGTTGGATGCCTTAGCCTGTCCATTACCTTGAGGATAATAGGTTGAGGAGCAATGTTGAGTAATATAGAACTGTTTAGAAAGGTCATCAATGTCTTGATTTTTAAATTAGCCCCCATTATCTATTACAATTGAAGAGGGTATCCCATATCTACAAATAATGTAGTTCAGAATGAATATAGCCACTTGTTTGCTAGTGGATTTGATTAGCAGCACGGCTTCGACCCACTTTGTAAAATACTTAGTGGCCGTAATGATGAACTTGTGTGCGTTTGAAGAGTTGGGATATATTTGTCCAACCAAGTCAAAGGCCCATTGCTGAAATGGCCAATGTGTTATGAAAGGTATAAGTTCTCTGGCAGGAGCATGGATAAGATTTCCATGTGTCTGGCATTTAAGACATGCTTTTGAAAACTAAATAGCATCTCTCTCCATGGTAGGGCAGTAATAGCCTACTCTAAGTAGTTTCTTCGCTAATGAAAATTCATTCAAGTGTGATCCACATACACCTCCGTGGACTTCTTTTAATGCTAGATCAGACTCTTTGAGTTCTAAACACCTAAGAAGTGTACCATCAAGACCGCGTCGATATAGATTGTTAGTTATGTGGACATAACATGATGTTGTCCTAATCAGGGATCTTTTCTCATTTCTGGATAGATTGACTGGAATGGTTTGGTCAGAAAGGTAAGCAATGATATTGGCATACCAAGATAGGTCTAGGGTATTCAAGGAACATATTACCTGGTATTCAGGGGTATCAAATGCAGGATAGGATAGTTCTTCCACCAAGAAGTCATAGAGGAATTGATGTTCTTCTATTTGTATCATGGACGCCAAGGTAGCCATAGCATCTGCAACTTTGTTCTCTAATCTTGGTATCTGCTGGAAGGTGATGAAGACAAAGTATTTCTTCAGGTCATCAACTAGTTGCTTGTAGGGCATCAATTTTTCATCTTTCATTCGATACTCCCATTGACTTGATTGATAATTAGTTGGGAGTCATCATATACGTGTAAATCTATGATCTTCCACTCCATAGCTAGCTTAAGGACGTTCACCAATGCTTTATATTCAGAGATATTATTGGTGCATGGAAACATCAATTTGTAAGATTTGTGAATCTTGTATCCTTGAGGAGTTATAAAGAGGACCCCTGCTCTAGATCCTTGTTGAGTGAATGAACCGTCAAAGTACATCTTCCATGGATATTTAGGCAGATGCATGATTGTTTCATTAGGGAATTCAATTAGTAAAGGTTCATCATCCTAGAGTGGTGAATCAGCCAATTGATTTGCAAGTACCTATACTTTGATAGCTCTCCATCCTACATATTCAATGTCAAACTCACTTAGAATCAGGACCCATTTTGCCAAACGTCCTATTAATGTTGTTCTGCTCAAAAGATATTTTAGAGGATCAATCTTAGCAATGATTTTCACTATATGAGAGAGCATGTAGTGCCTCAATTTTTTTGATGCAAAGACGACTGCTAAGCATGGTTTTTCAATAATACTATAATTGAGCTCATAGGCGACTAGTGTTCTACTAATGTAGTAGATAGCTCTTTCTTTCTTGGTTTCATCCTCTTGTTCTAGCAATACTCCTAGGGATGTAGCTGTGGCTGAAATGTATAGGAGTAGGGGATTTCCATGAATAGGCACCATAAGGATAGAAGGAGCAGCCAGGTAACCCTTCAATTATCTGAAGTTTGCTTCATAGTGTTCATCCCACTTAAAGGTAACCCCTTTATGTAGAAACTTAGTAAAGGGTTGTGCCCTGTCTGCAAGTTGGGACATGAATCTCCTAATGGATTGGATTCTCCCTTGTAGTGTCCTCATCTGACTAATGTTTCATGGAGGATCCATCTCTAGTGTAGCTTTAACTTTAGCAGGATCTACCTCAATTCCTTTCACTGAAACAATGAATCCTAGGAGCTTTCCCAATTGGACCCCAAAGGCACATTTCTTTGGGTTGAGCCATAGTTGAAAATGTTCCATTCGATCCAAGATCTTTTGGAGGTTAGCAATGTGAGTACTTCTTTCTTTGGATTTAGCCAATGTGTCATCTACATAATCCTGCATGTTCTTGTGCATCATGTCATGGAATATTGTTGTCATGCCTCTTTGATATGTTGCATCGGTATTCTTTAGCCTGAAAGGCATGACATTATAGAAAAAGGTGCCCCATGCACATGTGAATGCGGTTTTCTCTTGATCCTCAGGGGGGATCTTGATTTTATTATAGCCTGAGAATCCATCGATTAATGAATACATCTGAAAGGCTGTTGTAAGGTCTATGATCATGTATATGTTAGGTAGAGGGAAGTCATCTTTCAGACATGCTTTGTTCAAGTCTCAAAATTTTGTATAGATCTTGATAGATTTATCAGATTTAGACACGGGGACCACATTAGAGATCCACCCTGCTTAGGCAATGACTTGAATAAATTTAGCTTTCAACAACTTTTCTAGCTCTGCTTTTACCAATAATGCAACATGAGGATGCATTTTTCCAAGTTTTTTCTTTACAGGCTTGATCCTGGGAGCTATAGATAAATGGTGCATGATTAGATTAGGATCTAGCCCTGGCATTTTAGTATAGGACTATGCAAATTTAATCTTCTTTTCCTTTAGGAACTCTATGAACTGTGTCTTCTCCTCTTCTGATAAAGATTTTGCAAGCTATTTGAGGATTTTCAACAGTGCCCAAATTTACTGGTTGTGTTGGTTCAATCAGTACCAAAGATCTTTCCTGAAAGTGTTCAGGAAGGATATCAAGAGTATCATCCTTTGGCACCTCAGAGAAGTTTTCACCATTGGATACATCTTTTTTCTTTACTATTTTGGGATCTGATACTACCACAAAGTGGTTTTTACCATCAGTCCACTTTTTCTTTTTCTTTTTTAGTTTTTTACTAAGAAACCTGATATCCTCTTGTGACATGTTCTCACTCCTTGCATTGGTGGAAGAAGGGTAAGGTTCACAAGTATTGAGATAACAAGCTAGGGTGTGGTCATTAGAAAAGTCAAGGATAGGAGTAGGATCTATTTCAGTCCAATCAATTAGGTTTAGAAGTACCAATGTTAGGGAGTCAGATTCTTGAAAGGACAACATCGTGTTAGCATCAAGACCATTAACCAACATGACATGATCTGTTAAGTTAATTTCTTCAATATTTAGATCAATAAGAGTGAGATAGTCATTAAAAGGGTCATTGTTAGTTATATGTGAACCAAACTCTAGTGACTCGTCAGGAGAAATCTCATCATCATCTCTCCGTAAAAGGAGGCTTCTTGCTTGTAGCCTATGAAATTATTCTAGACTTACATATTCACCAGTGTCTCCATCAATGATCAGGGGAAGGAACTCTTCTTCTACTTCAGGAGGACCAGTATCATTGGGAGGAGTGTCAGATCATTTACTAGGAGCTAAAGGAACCGCGAACATGTGAATTGTATCTATCCAATATCTTCAGAGGTGATAGATAGCCGATCCCATTCATAGTCATGAGAGTCTGTTACATCATCATCAGATCTATTTAAGTATTCAGCAATGGTTATTTGATGTACTCAATTAGCTGCTTGTAGATGAAAGTGGGGTAGATCAAGCACATTTGAAATTGTGACCAATTTCCCCCAGTTAGGATGTAAATTTTGTGGCTAGGGTGTCTCTTGAGTAATTGTCACTATGGTGTCTCCTACCTCTTGAATGGGAGGTTGTGCTAGCAAAGGAGTGTGAAGATCCTATGGTACCTCAAAGCTGGGTACGTAGCATTCTCCTTGGTAGTTGGGGTCTTATGTGCCAACATGTAACAATCTTTCATAGGACCACTGCTCTAGTTCATCTATTTCATCACTCCCTTTATCTGAGTGTAGACTCTCTGTTGGAGTGGGTTTATCAATTTTAGTATGGAAACCCAGTCCTATTTTATACCTAGTATTCTAGAACTCCATGGGTATAGGTTCAATAAGCCCTTGTCTTGTGTCGTTTAGAGGTCCCTTTCCTATGTAACCCATTTGTGTGAGGAAATCATATCCCTTTCCATACTGTTGTGGGGATATCTTCACATGTTTGATTTCAGCCTCCACCAGTTCTCCTTTGTAAAGCCAGTCCAAGACTACCTATTCTTCTGTGTTATCTAAAGAAGATGTGGATGCCTTTACCATGCTAGTTTCTTTGTGTACTTTTGGCTCTTTGGATACTGTAGGTGTGAATGTCGAGGAAGGTTTTCCATAGGATCTTGGTGACACCTAAAGTTATGTCAGTGAGGGAGTCAGGTCTAGCTTGTACTCTCCCATACCTGTTTCTTCAAGTTTTAAGATTTTGCTAAAAATCTTCATAACCATGTCTTTGGTAGTTCTAGGAGCAACTGCATCCATAGCTTCTTTGTTGTGTGGGATCATGCTACCTTCTTTGATATTGTTGCAAGTGTAGTTAGCATCTGCGGGAATTGTCACTTCCACCCCATTATGTGGGAATTTTATGCATTGGTGGTAAGTGGATGGTAGAAATTACATCTCATGAATCCATGGTCTCCCTAGTAGGATATTATAGGCCAATGGTAGATCCAAAACTTGACGTATGACATTCTTTTCAATCGGACCAACTCTGATAGGTAGAACAATAAGGCCTTTGGAGGATCTTTCTTCCTCATCATAAGCTTTGATGGTTATCTTGCTTCTAGAGTCAATTGTTTGTTCTGAGAGACCTAGTTTCTTGATTAGATCCAGTGTACAAATATTCAATCCTGCACCTCCATCTATCAACATGTATCTAACACAGGATTTATGAATAAGGACTTCAATATGGAGGTGTTGATTATGTGGATGTGTCAATGACTTATCATCCTCTTCAGAAAAGGAGAGGTAATGTGGCACTGAGATGTGATTTACCATCGCTTGGAACTTGTTTATATTGACATATTTTAGAACATCAATAGCGTGTAGAGCTTGTTCTAGGATTTCCCTATGCACTATAGATATTTTGAGCAATTCAAAAATGGAAATTTTGGTAGAGGCTCATTGCAATTGGTCTACCAAGTAATATTTTGCTCCAGTAATAGTGACCACATGTTTTGCTGCTGGTTTATGAATAGTTACAATAGGAACCTTGGATATTGATGTTGATGTTATTTTTGGAGGTCTTTTGATTGTAACTTGTGCTTGGCTCTGTGTTACAGAATTTGAGTGGAATGAGACACCTTTGATTGTGACCACATTGATGGATTTGGTTTTAATGTCAAGCATATTCGTCACATTGTCATTTTTGGAATAGGTGTAGTTTACCTCATTACTCTTCCCTTTAGATGTCTCTCCTTGATTGTAATTAGGAAAGGTTTTGTTGAATATTGTATGATCCTCATTGGTAGTGTGTCCATCCACTTTGATCTTACCCCCTTCAATGAGGTCTTAGATGACATGTTTAAGCTTGAGGCAATTATTAGTCTTGTGCCCTTTGTTTTTGTGGAAGACACAATAGGAATTATCATCCCACCATTTGGTTTTGACCATTGGCTCCCATGGTTTGGAATCTGGGATAGTTAGAACTTTTTTATCCAATAGTGTTTTTAGAACAGTCCCAAGAGGCTCTCCCAAAGGAGTGAATGTTCTATGAGGTTTTGAAGTCCATGATCATCCTTTGTCATTATCATTGTTAACCTTGGGTGTGGGAGTTGTGACTTTAGCATCCTTGCTTGCTTGCATGCCATTAGTTAGATTGAATACCTCAGGTTTAGGATTAATGTTAGAGGCGTCAACCACTTTGTCATTAACAAGATTTTTATTTTGTTTCCACCATTTAGGTTTGGAGTTGGAGTTGTTGCTCTTGTTTTCATTTTGAAGGGTGATCTCCCCTCTTTTGACCATGACTTCCTCAATATGGAGGGCATTTTTAATCATTCTGTCAAAGCTTAGAGAGTCTTGCATTTTCAATGCATAGTTTAATTCAAGCACTAGATTATTAACAAATATCTCCATCTTCTCTGTTTCAGGAATGGCCCTTGAATATCATGCAAAAATCTTCCTCCACCTTTGTAGGAAGTGTGTAAATGATTCTCTAGTTCTCTATTTGGTGTTACATAGGTCCATCATAGTGACATCATGTTGGATGTTGTAGGAGTAATGTTGAATGAACCATTGGATTAACTCCTCAAATGTTTTGATCTTGGGGTTTAGTTTTGAGAACCACTCCATGGCATTTCCTCCTAGACTTCCTGAAAATAGTCACATAAGGTATGTGGGTTCGTGCATGTATTCTATGCTAAGGGCATAGAATTCCCTCACATGGTCGTGTGGGTCAGTTATTCCCATGTATTTGTCATACTTTGGCCTTGCCATGTTGGGGGGAAACAGGACCATAGTGATACTCTTTTCAAAAGGAAATTGACAAATGGTGTCCAAAGAGTACTGTGTTTTTGGTTTCTCCTTCTCTTGTTTGAGGTTTATGAGCTCTGTTTACATCAGATTGAGTTGTTTGGTGAGAATAGATATTGGGTTTGGTACCTCCTTTTCCTTGATTTTTTCTATGTCATAATGTTTGGGTAATTTGACACCTGTAGACGCTAGATGGAGGAAGTACTTTTATTTGTCTTCATCAATCATCCTTTCCATTATCTAGTGGAACCTCTTGCTTTGTTTAAGTTTTTCATATTCTTCTTTAGAGGTTTCATCCTCACTACCAGATTCAAATAAAGGATGTTCAAACTTGGGTTCTTCTTCTTCATCAGTATCTTCAGGTTTTTGGTGTTTTCCATTGTTATAGTCCTCAAAGGCCTTACTCCATCTGTGAGTGCCACTATCCATTTATGGAGAGTCTAGATCAAGTAGGGAACTACGAGATGTTTCTCCTTGAAATTGTGGTATTGTAGGAGGCACTTTCAATCCTTTAGTTGTGTATTTGTTGCATCTTGTGTTAACCATGTGGTTATGTCTCAATTTTTGTCAACATTTCCTAATAGTGTCAGGTAGAGTCTTAAATTGTTCAAGTGAGTGTGTCTAGGTAGAAGTAACTATTTGTTGTTGGTGGATGTAAGTGATTCCAGTGTCAGAGGGTTAGAATGCCTTGATAGTGAGCTGGGAACCAAGTTGTTGTAAAAAGTGGGTAGACCACACGTATTGAGATAGATTACAAGAGTCTAACGGGACATGCAAGGTAGATGTCTAAATTGTTTTTTGATATAGCCATAGTGAGACAAAAAGAAGCAATAAGGATAGACTAAAGTTCCAAAAGGTGATCCAAAATAAACTATCTTCCTCTAAGAGGCAATGATGCAAGTTCCCACTGTTTAAATGTTGTCAGTTTTTTCTTGGAAGTGCGTGAAGTTTGAAGATCGTGTTTTGAGATTTTGCCAAGGAGTGAAAAACACATGTAGACCAACGTTTGAATTTTGTCACTTGTTTGAAGAATTTATCTTTTTAATGATTTTTCAAGAACGTCAAACAGATTTGCATTGTTAGGAGGGTGAAACAGACACTCATCTTTTTCCTATTCTCTAGGTGGAGGATGATAATCTTTGCTTGTTGACTCGGGTACACACTCAAATACTTATCAAAATATAGCCACCACCATGCACACAATGGCTCCAATCATGAGATTGTATTAGCCGACTCCAAATGCAAGTGATGGCACAATATGACGATTGTCTTGGGGCAATTAATTTTTACCTTGCACAAAGATTATCACCCTTTCGGGGATGAATCATGAATTTTTTCAATTGAAGTTATTGTAGATTATTGGGAAATCCATTCAAAACTATCCCCCCATAGAATTGCACAAGACAAAATTTAGGCATATAGCCCTATGAGTACCTAAATGTATGTAGTCTCGCAAGCAAGATTCAAGTGGCTCCGCTCTACATACACCCAAGCATGTTCAAGGAATGATGTCAAAATTCCAAGAACAAAACCAGCTCTATCTTTTGAGGCTTTAGCCTATAAGGAAGAAATTATTTATAGTGAGTTGGAAGGGTTGGCGTAAAACTTTTCCTCACTTGGGTCATTCATAGGAGATTTTTTCCTCAACCGGCAGGTCCTCTACTGTTTAAGTATATGTAACTAGGATTGGTGAGCTTTGGATGTCTGGATTTCTAATTATTTCAAAGAAGAAGAGCATACTCTCCTAATCTAAACCATTTTCTCCCAAAACACATAAACCAAAGTTCATTCCTTCAAGCTATGTTGAGCTCGATTTAGTTTTTTCCTATTTAAAAAAAAATAGGATACTTGAAAAGGAAATTTGCCTTGTTCAATTAGCCACAAGATTTAGTGAGTTTCTTGTCCAATTACTAAGCCAAATTGAATTAAACAATTGAACTTGTTCTTTGATCCCACATATTTAGAGCTTTGATTGTACAATTTATGAATCCAAAAGAAATTATACGATGTAAATGTTCATTTAAACCACAAGATTTAGTGATTTGTGTTGTTCATTTATTGATCCCAAATGAAATTAAACTGTGAGATTGCTTGTTCATTTACCGCCAAATTCCTTCATAAGTGTTAAACCAACGTCTGATTTTTTGATTTTCCTCAAGAGAAAAAGAGCATAATAATCTAGTTGACTTGACACATATTGAGAAAATAGTGTTTAAGTGTGAATTTTTTTGAAAAAGGGGGTTAGTATCAAAATTAGTCTAAAATCCCTACAACCACACACGTTAGCATTGTCTTCTTATCTCCTCAGAAATCTGCAAGCACTTAGTTAGTTTGTCAAAAAGTAGGATCAAAGTCATGAAAACAACCCTGTTAGCAAGTTAGAAATCAAATTTGCAAATGTTAGAACCTTGCATTTCTGCCCCCTGGACGACAGATGATATTTCAGAGACCCAAAATGATAAACCCCGAAAATGATAAAAGATTAACCCCAAAATGATAAAACAAACCCAGAATGATATCCCTTTTACATGAAAGGATATTTCATAAAAAAATGTGAAAATGATTACCAGAAATGATGTTTAAGCCAAATTTTACCGTCTGGCAGTGCAACAGTAGATGATATTAAAACTCTTCGAAACGCTAAAATAATGATCGAAAATGATAAGTTGTCCCAAAAATGATAAGATAATGACCTAAAATGATAAGTTGCTCCCAAAAATGATAAGATTCTCCCAAAAATGATAATCTGCATGTAAATTTTGAAAATTTTAAGGGAAGAGAGAAAATTTTGATGAAATTTCAAGCTATCTTGCCCTACGGTTGGCGCCAGAGATGTGTGTGTGATTTTGGTACCTTTTAAGAGACACAACACTTCAATAAATCATTGCATTAGTGAAAAAAAAAAGGGTTTAGCCAACATAACAATCACTAAAATCGATCTTTTGCTTCCTATCTAGGAGGAGTATGAAAAATGACATAATAGCCCTCAGATTATGCATATTCCAGTGACAAATACAACCTAAGAACAGAAGATTCAAATGAAAAGTAATCTAAATGATTAAAAAACATGCATGCTAGCTCTAGAAATAGAGATTACAACAATATAGCTAAGATTGAAGCTAGAAAGCACTATGAAATTCCTAAAAATATTGAGTAATCTGAGATTGCTTCTTCAATCCTCCAAATATGGGCAGCATAAGGGTGCTTTCAACTTCTCAAAATTAGGAGAATTATAACAATACATTAAAAGACTTTAAATTTTAGGGCCATTTGAGCTCAAAATCCATCCTATTTATAGGAGAAATGGAGGAAGGGGAGAAGACTCTAGAAGGGCTGCCATTAATGAGGGTGTAAGACTCATTAATGTGGTATGGGTGGAAGGAATATGTAAGAGCCATTAATGCTTCATTTATGAAAGCATTAATAATGTATGGGTGAGGGTTTAAGAAGCATGGGTGAAGGTTTGGAGTCAAGCTTGACAATATGGACTTGAGGAAAGGAATCTTGAGATTCCTTGACTTTCTCAAGTGGGTGGAGTTGTTAATCATTCCTTAATGGAATGTGACAACATTAAGGGTAGCTTAGAATTAGGATTAGGGCTTAAGGGATGTGATCAAGGAGATAGAGAAGACAGGAGAGAGAATGAGTGGAGGGGGGATTAGCTAATTAGGGTTAATTAGATAATTAAGAAGAATTAGCATGTGAGAAGGGGTTGGGATGAGTTTGAACTCATGGTTGGGTAGTTGAGCTTGGTTAGGTTTGAAGGAATATTAATAAAATGAATTGTTGTAATAAGACATTCATTTAATAATAGGGATTTAATTAATCATATAAGCTTTTGATTGCTTAGTAGTAATTAATTAGGACTATAGCCAAATTGAATCAATTTAGGCTAGGGGATTGATTTTGCAAGTGATGAGGTATAAATAGGATTTCATTAATTCCCTTTAAATTAATTACCTTAGCCAGGTATGATTTGAATTGATTGAATTGAATTGATTGAATTGAATTGATTTGATTGGCTAAAGTGATTAATGTAAATTAGTGATTAGATCACTTAGGAGCTTAAATCTGATTCGAAAGAATTATGCCAAGCAGTAACAAGGTCATTTGGACATAATTGGGGGTATGATCACACTTAGGGAAAATAGGGTCTATTGTTAGAGAAGACCAAATCTAGGTGATTATAGGTACATCATTTTAGGTAACAAATTTTTTTCTGACCTAGATAATGGTTTATAATGATTGAGGAGAACATTAATTACGTATTTACAACATCAATTTTTTATATCTCCTATATTAATATCATCAAGGTAAATCATGTACACCGTTTATCTTAGGTTAGGGATGTTATTGTAAACCCCTAATTAGGTCATAGAGTTTGATATACATAGTGTATAGATGTCATTTTTTAATGTATGTTGATCAAGAAATGAACAAGTAGCCACCATACTATAGACACCAAAGATCAGACAAGGGTTTTAAGGATAGAGACTATATTGCAGTAATCAGTTATCATAACAAAGGAAAGGCTACCGAGAAGAATAGAGCATAAGGTATTATCATTCACATCAAGGTGATATATTTTATATGTACTTGAAGGATATGTATTAACAATATTGAGATTGTATATGTTCAGATCACATTTCTGTTACTCTCTAACAATTGTAATAGACCCCAAAATCTCTTAATAGAGTAGACATATCCATCTTTTTGTAAATCTCTTAACCGAGTGCACACATACTTTTTGTTGCTAAATCCTCACAAAAGGTAGATATAATTGATCTCATTGTTACTCCTAACAAGGTAAGATCATCAGAAGTGATCAATATTTGTATGCTTTAACATGATGCCTTATTTACTATAGTAGTGAAGTTTTGTGGGTCTCATCCCCATCACATTTTTTTACCTTCTAACAAGGGTTTTCTGTGATACCAGAATACTCGTGTCAAGAGTACTTAACTTCATGTATGTGTATTGTTCACTTTATATGCATCTACATTTTAGCAGTGATATTATATGTTTGGTGTATGCAATATACTCAGTTGGTTATTACTGAATATTTGGTTACAAAGATTAGATTAAAAATTTTTGAGGGTAGTGATTGTTAGAATAGTCCCAAAGGATAACTGAGAGGGGGAGGGTGAATCAGTTATCAGATATTTTATGGTGATATTAGGGTTGATAAATACTTAACTAAGTGATGTCTCTCTTATGGTGATATTAGGGTTGATAAATACTTAAGTCTCTTGGGGGATTGAGGATTTCTTTGTCCCTTCTGATTCCAATAAGATTGTCTTTTCTGTATGTTCTCCTTTACCAAGAGTTTGTGTTGAGCTCATACTCTTGCTAAAGTGGGGGCTAAATGTATAGTTAGAAAATAAAAGCACTTCCATTGTAGACTTGTTCAGCCTTCTAAGTAAGTGGTTTGGGGTCATGAAAAGCACCTTCAATGGGTTTTGGATCTAGACCTGGCTTTCCCCCTATTCTGTCCCTCTTTCCAATTCTTTCCATCCTGATTTCTACATTCTGGAATACAGACCTAAGATTCAGGACTTCAAGGTCAGGGTTGACCTTTTGGGTCTATGTCAACCTCAACCCTGACCTAGTTCAAGGTCAACCTTGACCCTGACCTAGGTCAAGGTAGACCTCTACCCTAACCTAGGTAAAGGTCGCCCTTGACCTTGACCCAGGATTCAAACTCTGGGGTCTTGCAGTTTTCGGATGTCGGTACTTGCAAAAGTTATTTCCCGCTTCTGAGTTGCCTGTTTCAGGTTCTAAAGCATCGATTCCTAAATTATATTTAATATAGGTCCTCTCATAGGGGTAAATTCTTTAATGGGAATTTAATTATCCTATGTCGGCCTCCTTAGAAGATTGTGCCCTAGTTTCATATAAAAGGGAGCCTTCTCCTCTCTTTTCCAGGAAGTTTTTCAAGAAGCATCATCAAGCAATTGAGAAGGATCTTCAAGTGTGATTCAAGCAAGCTAAGGAGAAATATTTGAAGCAATTATTCATCCATTCTCAAGAATTCAAGTATCCATTTTCATGAAGGAGATCCATTGGAGGCCATTGAAGGATTCAAGCTACATAGTGCCCTTTTGGTGATCTCTCCATCCACCTTCTTCCAAGCCTATTCCAAATTCAAGAACCCATTCAAGACTTGGTGTTGGAGATCTACAAGAAAGTGATTGAATAAATCCTACCATTTTACATTCTATATATTTGGTGCATACATACTTGTGGACTCAAGGATTCGAATCCTCCACAAGGACTTTTTCAAGCAAGGTGAATTTGTGCATTTATTTTGTTTATATTTATGCAATTTCAATTACATATATTTGAGATTAATTCCAAATTTAGGGTTTGACCAAGGAAAACCCCTCCCCCCCAACAAAAAAACCTATTTTTATTGTAGGTACAGGTTCAGGACTGCGGATTTGAACTCAGATCTAGATACCCTTTTTGGCTTTCTTTCGGTCTCCGCGAATAGATTCTCTGTCAAACTTGTGCAGGTCAAGGTCAACATTATTGGGTCAAGGTTGAAATTTGTGGGTTAAGGTTGACCTTTTTCATAAGATAGTGTCAGATCAGAAAAATATTTTTGGATTTTGTTCATCTCTGTGTTCCGGTTCTGGATCATACTTCAGTTTTTCCAGAAACAAAGTACAGACCTCAGAAAATAGCATTCTTTGATCTGCAATTCTTTAAGGTTATTAAATTTCTCCTATTTCTTTGATTACTATCATATATCATATCTATATATTCAATTAATAGAATTTAAGATCTCCTTCTTTACTCTCTTTTCCAAATAGTTGATTCATTTGTGCATTGATCCTTTTTTGTGGTTAATCAACTTGGATCTTCCATTTGTGCATTTGAGGATAGAAGAAGAGCATCTTATATTCTCCTTAATCACAATTGTAATATATAATCAATCAAATTCAATTAAATGTAAGGTAGGGTTAAGGAAATCAACATACTCTAAGCAAATCAAACAATAATTAACAAATAATCTCCTTACCCCATTTCCACCACTTTACTTCTTTCACCTTTCCATCTACTACAAATTGTTATATAGGGGAGAAAAACTCTGGACCTGAAAAGAATTTAAATGTTTTTCAGACTTGGGCCAACAAATTAGTCCGAATGATCTACTCTTGGTGTATCTAATTACTTGTTCCTTTTGATTTTGATTTAACTGATTTCCAAACTGTCGGGGATGAATCCGATGAAGATTACTCATATCCTGTTACCCAACTCACAAAATAACTCTGGAGTTTGGAGAAATTCCACCATGCTAATGATAGATTCCAAGTTCACCAAAATGCCAAAGGTGCCATTCTGGAGACTAGGTGTTAATGCGAAGCATACCGGTCTACAAAAAGGGCTTGTAGAAACACTGGGAACCCAGAAAAGAAAGAATGAAGCTCAAAACAAAATGAGAAGAAAAAGGGGTGGTCCTGAAGGACAGCCAACAAAATTTTTTACAAGGCACCCCAAATGGAGCATCGGGAAAGATATTTACAAGTAGGGCTTTACATAAAATACAATTCTAGACAAAATCACCTCATTCAAAATAATTCTTGAGAAACTATCCATTGAAGGGCAATGGAATGGCTTCTCCAGTCATGGTACTAAGGCGATAAGTAGTTTCCCCGTAGACCTTAGATATCAAGTATGGTCCAAGCCAGAGCCATTGGAATTTGGTGTGCTTTCATTTGTTTTTTTGGGCTTTGTCCCACAAAAGGACTAAGTCTGAAATCTGAAAGGCCTTATACTGGGCTCTTTGGTCAAACCATCATTTTACTACTTCTTGGTGACACACAAAGTGTTCAAGGGCTACTTCTCTTTGTTCTTCCATTTGCACTAGATTTAGGAGTCATACCTCCATGATGTTGTCCCAATTGCCGAATTCCTGCATGAACTATAAAACCGGGATTTGCAAGTTAATGGGGAACACTAGGTTTTGGCCATAAACCAGGTGGAACAAGGAAGTCCCTAGGGTTACCTTTATTTGGATACGATCTTCCTAGAGAGAGAATCTAAGCTTTTGGTGCCAGTCCTGGGGATTTTGTTCTACTATATGTTTGATCACTTCAAGTAAACTTTTATTGCTTGATTTAGCAACACCATTACCCTAGGGGTAATAGTTTCTGGAGAACTTCAGAGTGATATTTCTATCATAGGTCCATTCAAGTAATTGCACAAAATAAAACATTGGACCATTGTCACATACTATAGTAAAAGGAATTCCAAATTGTGTGGCGATGTTTTCTTCCAATAATTTTATGACTAAATCTGTCATATTGTTTTTAGAAGGGATCACTTCAGACCATCAGGTGCAATAATCGGTGGAGGTCAAGATGTACTAGTGGTTGGTAAATGAGTTGGGGTTGATTTCTTCAATAAATTCAAATACCCATTGGGCGAAAGGTCTAGCATCGAAGACCGGCTACAAAGGCATAGCCAGGTTTTGCTCATGATGTGTTGCGGTCTGGCAAGTATGGCACTTCCTGACGTGAGTGTAGACATCCTTAAAGATATAGGGCCAATAGTATCTAGCCTAGAGGATCTGATGGGTAGTGGCATCAGTTGAGCCATGCTTGGTTTCAAACTACTCATGGAATTCTTTAATTATCTTTGCAGCATGAACCCTATCAATGCACTAGAGGTACACCCCCTCATAGTTCCTATGAAAAGTGTGGCATTTTTTATCATGAAGTGTGCACTTTTCAATCATAGGGCATGACATTTGTTTGGAGGCAATCCCTCTGAGCATCTGTTATTCAACAATAAGTACACCAGGTCTTTGTACCATGGATCCTGAGTGATGGACTCCACTATATATGTCTGACATTCGATGTGTGGAGTCTCTTTTTCCATTGCTTTACATAGTGCCTAGCCTTAGACTATCTTCATGGGTTGTACTTCTAAATCATACTCTTGGAGGATGGCCATCCATTTTCCCTATCTTTCACCCAATTCACTCTGCATCAGCAGGGATTTTACTACTTGGTCTGGGATGATAGCATGCACTTTTCTCCGGAGAATATAATGTCAGAATTTCTTCATAGTGCAAACAAGAGAAAAGGCATGTTTCTCTAAAGGAAAATACCAGACCTTGACATTCTTAAAGGGGGAGCTCATGAAAGCTATTGGTCATTCCTCCCTTTTGACCTTCTGGGTCAAAATTGTCACGATAGAATGTGGCAAGGCAAAGGAATAAATGTAAAAGGGGAGGGAATAGTTCGGACTAGCCAAAACTAGGGCCTCCATTATCATTTTTTTAATCTGGGTGAACACCTACTTTGCCTCTGGGCTCCACTCAATTTTAGTGTCTTTCTTCATTATTTCATTGAGTGGCTTTATGATCTCGGTGAATCTTGTGATGAATTGCCTAACAAAATTGATCTTTCCAAAGAAAGATCTCATTTCCTTCTTGTTGGCAGGCATTTGTAGATTTAGTAGCACTTCAACTCTCTTAGGGTCAATGGATATACCCCTTTCGGAGACAATATGCCTGAGAAGCTTCCCTTTAGTGACACTGAATATGCATTTCTTAGGGTTGAGGGATATTCCATACCGGTGACACCTCTCACAAATCTGGGCAAGGTGGGTAGAATGATCATGCCTATCCTAAGAAAAGATGGTCAAGTCATCCATGTAGATGATTATACACCAGTTCACAAGGCCCTCAAACACAATTTCCATAGCCTACTAGAATGTGGCCCCTGCATTGATCAAGCCGAAGGGCATTCTCTAGTAGGCAAACGTTCCCCACTTGGTGGTAAATGTTGTTTTCTCTCTATCTTCATATTTAAGCATGACTTGGTTATACCCAGAGTACCCATTCAGGAAAGACATCATTTTTTATCCATTCATGATTTGTAGTACCTCATCTAATGAGGGGAGAGGGTGATTATCTTTCTTGGAAGCTTTGTTTAAATTTTGGAAATCCATGCAAAGGCAGATCTCACCGCTTTTCTTCCTTATAGGGACTATATTGGCAACCCATGTAGTATGCTATATTAGAAAGATAATCTAGGATGACAGTAGTTTCTAGACCTCCTGGTGAATTAGAGGCTCTATCAGTGGGTTAACCGATCTTTTCTTTTTCCAGAAAGGCTTGGCATCAGGGTTCAGTGGGATAGTATGAGTCATAATGGATGTATCATAAGTTTTCAAGTCCTCATACCCCCATGCGATTACATCAATGTATTCTTAGAGAACCGTGACAATCTTCTCCTTCTCCTCTAGGGAGCAGAAGGTGCCAATGTGTATCACTTTCTCTTCACTGGGCAAGACGATGTTTACTTTCTCAAATTTTTCGATGATATCTTTTCCCGGCCCGAGGGTCTGAGTCAAAGATTTGTTCAAGTGCAACCATCCCCTTAAGGATGGTGTTGGTTGGTAAGTCCATGATCCCGTCCTCTTCATCACCATAT
Source organism: Thuja plicata (assembly GCA_018584345.1). Classification (NCBI taxonomy): domain Eukaryota; kingdom Viridiplantae; phylum Streptophyta; class Pinopsida; order Cupressales; family Cupressaceae; genus Thuja; species Thuja plicata. The sequence goes on along the minus strand of MU226505.1, from coordinate 2,367,323 downwards.
CTAGTATCATCATTATCTCTCTCCTCCACTATCTAGTCTTCAAAGACACCAAAATTGGCCATAAAGGCCAGGATATGTTGATCGTCTTCAAAGACCTGAAAATGGGTGACATTGTTTGGGATGGATGGGGTGGGGATCATCTCAATAGAGAATTTCCAAAGTCAGGAGCCAGCCATTGGCTCAAGCATGCTTGCAAAAACAACAAGGGCATCAAGGAAATAATTCCATCTCTGGGGGGATGAGGTCAATGTTGAAGGCATAAAAATCCTTAATAAGGATCCATGTCTGGTTGCGGTATGCAGCCAACCTTTTGTCATGACAAGTGTATTGAATCTGGAACTACTTAACAATCAACTCTCAATCACCTAGGGCCCATAGGTGAGTGATTTCTTTCCTTAGTGAAAATAGGAGTACAAGGACCAAAGCCTCATACTCTGTGATGTTATTCATGCAGTTGAACTACAACCTATAGGATGCGAGGAAGGACTTCCCCCATGGGTTGATCAATTCCACTCTGGCCCCACAGCCTTGTTTGGATTGGGACCCATCAAACTTAAGGGTCCACAAGTCATCATTTGTTGTCTAGGGCTGGGAAGACGAAGTGGTATTTGGATTTTTCTTGGGAAGGTTGGGAGGAGTTTCCTCTGGTGCTGATGGTACATGGGTGAGGTTTACCTCCAGAGAGATTTTTAGTTGGGATCCCCAGATGAACTACGCCGAAGAGGTGCTGCCAGTAGAAGCACTTGGTCTTGGGGAATTAGATGTGTGCTCTTTCTCCCAGAGGGCATAAATGTTCCGGGTAGCAGCGGTAAGGAAAGGCTCACACTCTAGCTCTAAATGTTTCTAGAATGTACCTAACACCAAGTCCTAGACAAGAGTGTAGCAGGGGTCACTGCGGCACCCTGAGAGTTAACCTTAACCCTCAATTTTTCTTCCAGGTCCTAGGTTCTCTGTGAAACTATGGGATCCTCCTGGGGGGTGAAATTGAATGTTAAGATCTCAAGGGGTTGGTACACCCCAGGGGAAGTCTCAGAGAAGAGGACTTCATTTACCCTCCCAACTTTGGTGAAGGCTTGTTTCATCCAGGGCTCACTTTCAACTTGGATCTGGTTAGATTCTGCCTCCTAGGGAAGCCATAAGTGGGAAAAGTCAGTTGAGAAATATCCATTCAGGGACTTGGACCAATTCTGACTTAGTAACATCCCATATGTCTCTGGGATGTCCACCACCTAGATGTCAATCACACTGGCTATCCTGGGGTCCTGGATGAGCTGAATCTAGACATTTTTTAGTTCACCCACCATTTTAACAGTAGTTTTATCTAGCTAGATTACTGCGCCATTAGACGGGATGGCACAGAATTAAAGCTTGTGGCATATGGATAAAAGCGTGATATTTCCTGAAGCCCCAGAATCCACCAGGAAATTATGTATATTCTTCCCTTTTATGTTTAAAACTAGTAAGAAGGGAGGATCCTCAGAGTTACCTCAGAAGACAGTCGCATTGGTGTCATCAAAAGAGATAGTCTTGGGTGGGCGAATGATGACTTTTGGGTTTTCCAAGAGCTTTAGAAGAGACTTCTACTACACGAGAAAGCTCAGAAAAACCTCCATCAGGGTCATGGAGGTAGTGGTTTTTTCTAATTCCTTTGTGATGTCAAACGTTCCTCCTGGGAATTGGTGGCTTCCCTCAGCTGGGTCCTTAGCTTGGTTAGAGCCAAGGCCCATTGGAGGGATGAACCGATCAGTCATGTTGTCCCAGGGAGGAGTATCTTTGGGGGGCATGGGCATGTAAACTAGTCCTTTACCAGCCTGACTCCAAGTGTTGTAGGGAGTCTGTGGATTGGTAAAGGCATTGGCCTCAAAGGATGAAATAGATTCATCAAAGAACCCCTATATTTTGGGTTCTTCTTCATCTTCCTTGTCTACTCCAAAGAAGATGGTCTCATTGGTGAAGGCACCATGAGTGGGATCTTGTATAGGAGGTTCTAGGGGAGTAGGATCGGAAGTTTGTTCTCTCTCCAGCTGGGAAATCATGATGAATTTCTCCAGCATAGCATAGTTCACCTAGTTATGAGAGCCTATGATGTGCAATCTACACCAGTTAGTCATAGGATGGAATTTTGTGACTGGCGTGAAATGGGAAGGTCCAGTGCTACCTAGATTGGTGTTTTGGTTCAAAGGAGGACCTCCAGTATTGGCATGGTTGTTCCATTACTATTGACTAGGTCAGGGCCTGTTGTTGAAATTTCTTCCTCCGGCATTGTTGTTTCATTGGCCAGAGAAAATATTCCCTCTCTAGGAATTGGTGTTGTGGGGTGCAAAGGACCCCGCCTTCAACTGACCCATGTCCATAGTCAGTGTAGACAACATCCACTAGAGGGATTCAACCTTGGCGGTCAACTGAGTATTCATGTCATAGTGTGACAGTTGTTGTGGCTGGTTCCATGGGAATGTGACAAAATTCACTGGGGTTGAGGGCGGCAATCCTCTAGCTATGGATGAGTGAAAGAAAGGTACTCCAGATGGTTGTGTTTGTGGTTGTTGCATTTGCTACGGTTGGTTCCAAAGAAAAGATTCCAGACCTGGTGTTATCTAAACTTGGGATGGATATATGTACCAGGCCTACTGGTCTATCAACGATGGTGGGGGATTCATGGCCATTGAAAGAGAACCCATTGCCTTATTGGGGTTATATTCCCTGGCATAAGAAGTTTCATCAGGTATCATGTTGAAAGGCATGCTCTGCCCAATCCCGCCCGGGGATTTGTTAAGACCACAAGACAATTCCAAGGCCAGGTTGTAAACCTTTGACAAAGTATCCCATTCACCCAGGGTGGTAGTTCTCTAGAGGAGACTGGTAATGAAAGGGTCCATCACATTAAGATAGGTCTAGATAGTTACATCCATGGATGGGATGAAGGGACCCATGCACCACTTCAAGGTGCATTGGAACCGGTGATTAAATGTTGCAAGGGGCTCGTTTGGTTCCTTCCTAATGGAAATGAACTGACTATGGGACCACGCTGGGTCCACATGTATGTGGAAGGCAGCCAGGAAGGTGTCCTCCATGTCCTACCAACTATTAATGGAGTTAGTGGGAAGGTTAACATACCAGTTCAGCTTGTCTTGTCCTAGGGATAGAGGGAACATCTGGGTCACAACATCTTCATGTTGGATTCGGTGTCAGTTCATGACATCTTTATATGCCTATAGGTGTTCTTTTGCGGTTCATGAGCCTAAATGATCATATTGGGGACAAATATTTTCTGGGTGCGCAGGAAGATCATTGGCTGCACCCAAAAAATGTCCCATCGGGGACCCTATGTTGCTGAAATACATAGCCATTAGGGGTGTTGGGTTCTGAACAGATTGAGAGTTTCTCCCTGGGATATTCTAGGAGAGATGAGTGTTATGCAATGTGCTAGATCCCTAGAATATGGTGGCTAACTTAGCTTTTGGGGTCCGTTTCTTTCGAGTAGGAGGTTCGAGTTCAAAAAACCTTTTGGGATTGGGAGCTGATCTAAGAACTCTTTCAAATCTTGCTAGTGAAAATGATCCAATCCCACTAAAGGTTTGACTCCTAAAACTATGGCTTGGGGAGCCTTCGGGCGGTGTAAAATCAGAATCCTCAGAGGGGAAAGATTTCATTCCCTCCTTCTAGTGCCAGTTTCTATTGATGGGACTTTGTGACCGGGTTCGCCAACAAATTTAAGTTGTCACTGGGTACCGGCCAACTTTTCCTGTAAAGGTTTTCTAGGGAAATGAGATTCCCTAGGCCTTCAAGAACATGATAGTCGGGTCTCGACAGTGTAGGAGCTTAGTTGGGAATGTGGTTGTTTTGTTCAGGGGGATAGATGGTTATCTTGGCTCATCTACTCTGGGGATTCAAGTAAGCAGGGTATCCTGCAATCATTTACTAAGTTTACCAAATAAACTTCAAAAGATACTGCAAGGTTAAATATATTCCATCTACCTATAGTTATGCCAAAAATTCAAAAACATCAACCATGCTCTAACATGCTACACTAAATACTGAAGTAATATAGAACTATCAGCTCATATTTAATCAATAGCGAGGAAAAGAAGGTCATTAATCTACTTAAAATATCAGAGCAAGGGACATAAATAACATGCAAAATAATATACCATTAACCAAGAGATCAGAATGATAACAATATCATTGATATAATCCTTCCTTCTTCATTAACAAGTTTCCAACAAGCACTGGTGCGTAGAATAATGGTGGCTCCAGGGGAGCATTTAACTACTAAAAGCTTTTAAAACTCAGGAGCATTGAGCTCTACAACTAAGAACTAGTAAAAATAAAATGCTATTAGCTATGGACTACAAAATCATCAATTTTGTCAACCTTTTGAATGAGGTAGGACCTATTATATATACATGAGTTTTGACCTAAAACTAACCTAACTTATTTTACACTTAACAATATAATATTATTTCCAGTGGCTGGTACTACCTATGCCACATTACAAAAGACCTCAAGATGAAGAAGGTCTGACATGTCAGAAGAATAAGACAAGGAAGGAGGAGTCGAAGGATTAGCCTCGAGAAGAGAGCTGGGAGGAGAAAAGAATAAATTTGATCCCCCAGGGATCGAGGCTACATGCCTCATTAATGGAAAAGTGGCTCCCTATCTCCGATACACTAGGTGTTACTTTGGAGTGGCACCTTGGGAAGACCACCTGTCAGAATCATCCTCTGAGCTGACATGCCTTGTCACAGTTACCTACTTTTTGAAACTTTTATTAACCCTCTCATAGTGACCATTCAGCTTCAGGAATTGAGACATTGGTCACTGAAAGAATACAAAATTGTGGGATCTAGAACTTTGGGATACAGAAGCTTACACTCCCTAAAGAATGAATAAATAAAACATACATCTCCTGACAATCATCTCCGGAACCTAGAGAATTTTATTGTTCCTTGGTGTCATTGAAGATCTGTAGGAGCTGAGCGATCCGGTCTTCCTCTATATCCTTGAGGTCAACCTGAAGGTATTTGGCCACCTCCACTTGTTCACCCAGATGTAGAACATTTGCTTTGAATTTTGTGGCCATCTTGGTCGCATCATGACTTTGAAGCACCATGCGAGTAATCCTTGTCATTTTTACCCCATCTATCCCCTTCGAAGATCAATACTGAGACTCCATTAGCTCATTGAACTTTCCCATGACATATTCTTTTAGAGTGCACATTTCAGTGCTAAAGGGATCAACTCTGGAGACCTTTGAGATAAATGATTTGTACAAATTAAAAGAATATTAAACTTCTTGGACTTTGTCAGGAAAGGTCCCTACCAGTTTCTTGATTACCCCCAAAATGAGGTCAAGTCTGGAGTGTTGGGTCCAGAAAAATTCAAAAGACTCCTCTCCTAAAATTCCATCTTTGGAGATAACTTCTTCTATGATGTCGATGAGTTCTTCCAACTTAGCCTTCCATGATTCATAATTTTCAATATCTCTCTCCCAGATGGAGATGGTGGTTTCGGCCTAGTGCAAGGTATTACTGGCCACATATAAGTCTAGAAGCATGGTTACTAGGAAATGCCAGACATTTCCTACCTATTCTGTAACCCATTCATCAACTACCTAAGCCTTTCTTTTCATCGCCCTTAGTGAATCCATGTCACTTTGAGGAAGTGTTTCCTTGGATGTGAAAACATCTGGGGGAATGGCAGTAATAGGCTGTGCAAGCTCTGTCAGCATCCCCATGAGGTATGTGTTCTTTTTTTTCTCTGCCCTAAATTTCTAGGCCTCCTTTTCATAGCGGGCCTCCACTGCCTTGGTCATCTCTTTCAACAAGTCTAGCTCACCCTATTTTCCTCTGTTCCCTAGTGATATTTCAATGATGGAGTATTCATCGTCCTTAGTCGTGGCTTCATCTACATTCAGGGAAGGTTTTTCTATCATCGCAACTGTATCTCCACTCGGCCTGGTCTGAAGAGTGTGGACCGTCTTAGCCTTCTTGGCCTTGGGAGGATTCTGCGTTTGGGCCATCATCTCCACTAGTGAGAGATGGACTTTGGGTGTTGTCGGGGCCTTCCTCTTTCAGCACTCTACCAAAAATTGTGGTGGTAGGGGTGGCTTTGATGCCAATGTTCATTCCTTTTCTTCCCCAACTCTTTACCTGTGTTTTCAGGCCTGTCAGCAAGATTTGTCTCAATAGTGCTGGTGTCATCTACCCCGGCGTCTGCACCTTCAGCATTGTTGGGATCAAAATTTATTTCTTTGGGGTTCTGTCCCCCACCTTTCTATTGTTCTTCATTAACCTCCTCCACTAGAGTGTATTCTTCAATTGGTGTATACTCTGGAGGAGGTTTAGGTATCGGGCCAAGATTCAACATTTGAGCCACTATGATTACCTCACCGAATGTTGCCTTTGGAAGTGGTTTCTGGAGTATGGCAGTTGGGGTTATAGTTGATCCTATTGGTCTGGCTCCCCCGAATGATGTTGATTGATCATCTTGGGTTTGCCTGCTCTCTTTGGAAACTTCAACCTATATCTCTGGGACTTCGAAGATGTTCACCTATTCTTGTTCTTCTCCTCTCTCTGCCCAAATTTCCTATTTTTGGGTAACTCCCTTCTCTGAGACATTCCTTTCAAGATGGAGCATCGTTTCCTCTTGGGAAGTGATTTCCTCAATTGATCTCCTGATATCTCTCTACAAGTTCCCAAATTCATCAGTTCCAAATAAATCATCAAATTCATCACGGGGAGGGGAGTTCTCCAGGATATCCTTAGGTTCTTTTTCCAGCTCCAGAGAGTAAAAAATAAGAGTCTGAACCTCTTGGATGCTTAGCATCCCAAGTTTTGGCTCTGCCTTTAGTTGAGAGTTTTTATTTTTCTTTCTCCTAGTTATCAAAGGGGGCCCTACATCGATCATAGTTTCCCACTCCTCTTCCACTTCGGTCCTTGTTTCTCAGACCATCAATGCTACCAATGAAGGGGAAGAAGGAGGGTGGACAGGCCTGGTCATACGTATCAGGGTAGCCAACCGCGTGATTAACTTATCCTTCATTTGCAGGGAGACCGCCAGTGTTTCTTGCATTTTTTCTATTATGGGGTTAGTAGATGGGGTTTACAATGGGGCCCCCATTATCCTTTTGCCTCTATCCTCCACCTGTGAGGAAGTTCCAACCCCAGAAGTTGAGCCTTGTACAAATGCACCAAATTTACGTGTGCCTCTTGGGAATGCCTTCCTGAAATATGCCTGGATGTGTTTGACCATGTCACGGGTGAGATCCTCAATTGTCGGCCCTTCCTGGGCACTCTAGTCTACTGGAGGGAGGTCCATCTTGTCTACTTCATTTTCCTTGTATTACAAGTCTACTGTGGACCCAGTGTCCGAGAAGTTGTCTGGGAATTTTTGAAGCTTTAGCCTCTACATCATCCTGATTGTCATCTGGATGAAGTGCCAAGTCTAGACTTAAAAATCATCCTGGAAATCTTCCCCAAAAATCCTCCATTTGAAATGCATGGGGCTCTGATACCCGGGGAAGTACCGTTGCTATTTTGCCTAGCGGATCAAAGTTCTTCCACTCCAGATAGAATTCACTTAGGCCAAAGCTTTTAAGTTCGTTGTTCACCTCTTTTTCTGCTGTCAGACTACATGAGTAATTTCCATAGGTAATTGGGAATGGAACATTTATTACCTTCTTCACTGTGTAGCGGGCGTGTAGTTCCAAAATACTGCCCAAAAGAATTATTTTGTTCCGACAGTGCTTGGGAAGAAAATAGGGTTTCCTGGAGAAGCTGGTTACCCAAATATAAGTGTGTTGCTGGAACTAAATGTAGTAGTGGCCATAACTTCTGACCAAATCCATTGCCTCCTTGGAGAGGCGATACCTAGCATCCCTGGTAAGCATGAGGAGATTGTAGTAAATGAAGGCATCATTTACTCGGTAGAAGCTGAGGAAACTAGCCTCCCATTAGATTTGTGGGAAATAATCCCAGGAAGCCTTTTGGCTGGGACCAACCCCAAGTACACCTGCTATGAGTAGCCCATTTGTGATGGGTCATTGTTGTGCTAGAGCCTATAGAACATAGGATGTCATGTAGAAATTAGAGGTCCGGGTGACCTGGAGAAGCTGGGAGTCCACATGGTTTGAGATGATGGTAGCCCAGTCAAAGTATTGCTCACCAGAAGAGATACTGAGCAAGAAGTAGTACATCCATGCCAAAAATTCCTAGGCATTGGGTTTTCCTAAGATCCTACACAATACTATGATCCCCATCTATATGCTTTCCTTGAATTTTGATCGGGGGATTTCTAGCTTCATTCTTTTGGAGTCTTTTTTTGGCATCTTGAGCCAGTTGTTGTTTAGATATTGGAAGGCCATTTATTCCAAAGCCAAAAATTCTTGTAGCACCTCAGATCAGGTGACAATGACCATGTCATCAAACTGGATAATTCCCAGACCTACCTAAAAATTTGCGGCACCCAAAGACACCATTGGAGTTGGATACCCGGTCGGAATTGAGGCAGCGATCATGACAGCCCGGACAGACAAGTTGTAGTGTGTGGCCAGAGTAAGAATAAGTTCTAGGGCTTGCATGGAACACAGGAAGAAAGTAGCCTTCAGAATACTAGAATTTCCAATATTGATAGCTAATGGGTCTCTGGCCGTTCGTTGGATAAACACCATTTTCACTAGGGCTTGCATTTCTTCCCACATTTCGACCTTGATGTCGGTGATCAACTGAACACTGGACTCAATCTTTGAACCTGTGATAGTGTTTTCTTTCAAGTACTTCATGGTCAGGGGGAGATTTTCTAGGGCCCTCTCGATCTTAGTTCTGACAGCTGCCCTAGTGACTTTCGTGGTGGGGAGATCTGGACTCCCGGGTGGAGAGGATGCGGATGCCTCTGACATGATTAATGAACTAGATGCTAGCAACCTACAAGGAAAGATGATCTTCAGAATTTATATAAGATAGAATGCTACTCTAAGGTCTAGAGATATTACCATCGCATCTGCACCTACAAGGGTTAGTTTCTCAAATCCCAGGAAAGATGTGGGTATAATGAGAACAGAAGTAACTGAACAACATCTAGGGCTCCAGGGATTCCAACACATATGATACTAGAAAAACAAGAGATAGGTAGGGACATAAGACCTGGAGTCTAAAAATTGACCATTGTGTGACATGGCTAGAAGGTGAGCTGTACTAGGCTGACATGGGTGTCACATGGCCATGTAGTAAATAGGAGTTATGGTGATAACACTGACAACTGTCCAAATGTGTGCAAAGCAGAAGCCACTTGGCTGGACTTGAATGCGTGTATGGGAAATAAATTCATCATTAAGACTGATTCAATGGAGGAGAGAGAAAACTACCATGGTTCAAACCAGCATGGAGCTGAGTTTGAACCAGGTGGTATTCTGTTGAGAAGGCAAGCTCACAGATTTGGGGAAAACATGGGTTAAGGCATGGTGAGATCGACATGATACCAAAAGGATATACATTAAAAATACAATAGAATACAGAGGGCCGAGGGCCAAAACATATACACACTATTTACAGATATTTACATAATATACAAAATTGTTGGAATAATGATATATTTGTCATCAGTGAAAACACTTAGTGAAAACACTTATTCAATTCTGAATGCTTACCGAGCTCATCACTTAGTCCACAGCCTATACCAAGAATTCATCGGTTAAATAGTTCATACCGAGCAGAACAGTGGTCACCAAGCATATGAACAGTTCAGCAGTGTTTACCGAGAAATCAGTTTCTACCGAGTCACCAGCGGTTACCGAGTGACAATATAGCTACCGAGTCACCAGCGGCTACCGAGTTCCAAGCTACACTTCGGGACTAGTATGGACCGAGCTTCTACTCTTACCGAGAGCATGACAATGCCGAGTATTGTAGTGGATGCCGAGTATCAGAAGATCACCGAGCCAGCTTGAGGAACCCGAGCTTCTACCGACTCAGTAATATTTTGTTCACTTATGCAAGGCCGACTTAGATTTCAGATTATGTTATTAATTTGTATGAGGCTGACTTTGTGAAATGTAAATTGTAAATATGGATGGTATATATATGTAATGTATTATACCATCTGATGTATGGAATTATGTGAAAGTATGGATATGCGAAATAAGATAGAGCAGAGCAGAGACTGCTATAAGGTAGCAGAGCAGAGAATTTTTGCAAAGTCAGTAAAGGAGCAGAATAGACATATCTATCTCAGAAGGAGATCAGTACACAAAGGATCTTATCAGCAATAAAGTTTTAAGTCAAGATCTACTGTTTCATCCTAACAGTTGAATCAGTTTGTAAATCCTTTAACCGGGTAGACTTAACAGTCTTTTGTAAATCTCCT
>MU226505.1:2295158-2350437 GCA_018584345.1 Thuja plicata | reverse complement strand
AGCCTTAACCGGCCAACTTTATACTGCAGTACCAAAGTTTTGTGGGTACCATCCCCACCCCAGTTTTAGTTTCTATTTGGAAGGTTTCTGGGTTACCAATCTTTGTGTTATGTGTTATGAATGATTATATTGTCATGCTTGCAGTAGATTAGATGAATGAATGGTAAAAGTATATACATGTGCAGAAATGTTTTAAAAGTTTCAGAGTTACTGATTCACCCCTCCCCTCTCAGTAACTTGGTTAGTCTTGATTATTTCCAACACAAAATAGCTACATAAATTACAACTGCGTAAGAAACTAGCCTAAATTACAACTACACAGAGGGCAGAAAACCCTCTGCTAATGTCAACCCACCAATGGGAGGTGACCCAAAGAGAGAAACTAGAAATGAAAGACCCTAACAAAACCAGAAGAAAATGCAAAACATAAAGGAAACAAAACCAAAAACAAACCAAAACCAGAAAACTGGAAACCAGGGAACGAATGCCAAAGGGCCTACCTAGAGCATGAGAGATGCGAGAAGGATGAACATCAAAGTCCTACAATAAGCTATCATTTAAACACTATGAACAAACACTGTGAACCACCTAATAAACATTTCTAATCATTGCTAATCACTAGGATAATCAACACTTAATTGCTTCAAATTTGCTTCAATTACTCTAGTAAATCACCTAAGGTTTTTGATCATGATAAATGTAAAAATGATAGGTAAATTCAATTTATACCCCTAGGTTAAAAGTGTGGTACCTTTCCACAAAATATAGAATAGGTAGACCTCCTGATTCTAGGCCCAAGGATTCCATGCAACTATGCCTTCTCTCGAGAGGAGACATAGTTGAGGAGAATCCCAGAGTCTGAAATCTGGCTCTGGAGAGAAAAAACTTTGGAACCGGGTCTTGGAGACACAAGCAACAAAAATAGAAAGAAATAAAAACCTCATAGAATAAAATCCTAGAGGGAAAAATAAGGAATAGCGAAAGAAACAAGGCAAGAGTAAAAGCAAAAAGAGGGGACCGAACATTTTGCACACAAAATGTAGGGACGGGTATGTAGGGCATAACAGACTAATTTATGAATATGCCTTTGTCTATTTGTTTGATATTCAATCCAAGAAAGTATTTTATACATCCAATCATGCTCATTTCAAATTCACTTTTCATTTCTTTAGTGAATTCTACACTAAATTTGTCATTACCTCCACAGATAATGTCATCAACAAAAATAGCAACGAGTAGTAGTCCATCTGTCTCTCTTATGAATAAGTTACAGTCTGCTGCTCCTTTTCTGAATTCTATCTTGGTTAAGTAACCATCAAGTCTCTCATACCATGATCTTGGGGCCTATTTTAGTCCATAAAGTGCTTTCTTTAATTTGCATACCATGTCTGGTTTATCTGAAAGTTTGAATCCTTCAGGCTGCTCTATGTAAATTTCTTCCTTCAAGTCACCATTCAGAAAATCTTACTTGACATCCATTTGGCATACCTTAAAGTTCTTAAATGTTGCATAGGCAAAAAATAGCTTGATAGCTTCAAGTCCGCTAACAGGGGTAAATGTATAAATGTAATCTATGCCTTCTCTTTGCGCATATCCTTTACACACTAATCTTGCCTTGTTCCTTACCACTGTGCCTTCTTCATTCATTTTGTTCTTGAATATCCACTTTGTTCCAATCACGTTCTTTTCATGAGGTCTAGGGACCAGTTCCCATGTTTCATTCTTGATTATTTGATCTAATTCTTCTTGCATGACACTTTTCCAATCTGAATCTTTGCATGCATCTTCAACACTTAAGGGTCCAATCTGTGAAAGTAAGCATATCTCTTCATAAGCGGTTGAACCTTTTACTCTTGATCCTGTCAAGACTTTTGTGCTCTGATCTCCAATGATATCTTCCTTAGAGTGGTATTTGGATGTGTATCTTGAATTCTTAGGAGTGATACTTTCATCTATAATCTGTGATTCTTCTTCACTTGGTTCAGGATTGTTACATGAAACATCAATACTTTCAAACACTTCTTCAATAACTATGTCCTTATTGATGGGTCTAGGCACATCTTCAATAATGGGAGCATAGTCGTAATATCTTTTTTGAATCATAAATTTCTCATCAATCTTCACATGAGTACTTTCAATGATCTTCTTTAATCTTAGATTAAAACACCTATAGGCTTTGCTTTTACTAGAGTAACCAAGAAAAATACCTTCATCGCTTCTAGCATCAAACTTGCCAATGCTATCATCCCTCTTGATGTAGCACTTTCTTCCAATGATTCTGAAGTATTTTATAGTGGGTACATTACAAAACCAAAGTTCATAAGGTTTCTTGTATGCGCCTGGCCTCAATTGTATTCTATTGATAGTGTAGACTGTTGTATTGACCACATCTCTCCAATAGGTATGAGAAACCTTTCCTTTAGTCATGATAGTGCACGCTATGTCAAGTATTATTTTATTCCTTCTTTCTTCAATCCCATTCTACTGAGGGGTTCTAGGTGCACTTAACTATCTCTTGATTCCATGTTCTTCATAGTAGTCATAAAACTGGTCAGAGGTGAATTCTCCTCCTCTATCAGATCTCAGACATTTGATCTTTAATCCAAATTCATTCTCAACCTTAGCTTTGAACACTTTGAAATTCTCAAAATTTTCAGATTTGTCTTTTAAGAATGCAACCCACATCATCCTTGAGAAATCATCAACAAAGAAAATGAAATACCTTTCTCCATAGTATGATCTTGTTTGAGTATGTCCACATAGGTCTATATGTATCAGATCTAATTTGTTTTTTTTAGAGTCTTATTTTCTCCTGAATGAGGTCCTCACATGCTTCCCCATCACACATTCCCTACACATGGTATCAACTAGTCTTACAATGCTTGGAAGATCTCTTACTACTTTAACATTTATTATCTTCACTATATTGTCAAAGTTGATATGACAAAGTCTCGCGTGCCATAACCAACTGTCATCCACTTTTGCAACAAAACAACTAACATCTGAATTGAGCTGAAAAACATTACCTTTTCTTTCGATCATGATGCAATCATGTCTCCTTGTTTGTTGTTAACGATGCACTTGTTGTCTTTGAATTCCAAGTGATTTTTTTTGTCAAACAATTGTCCAACACTTAGTAAGTTGTGATGTAGACCATCAACATAAAGAACATCATCTATTTTGATCTTTCCATCTAAGGTAATAGAACGTCTACCTATGATAGGTTTGGGAGTGTTATCTCCAAATATAACCATGCCACCTTTGTACTTGTCTAGATGTACAAATCTGTATTTGTCTCCTATCATGTGGTGTGAGCATCTGCTGTCAGTGAACTTGTCTGTTCTGATGTCAACTTTTGAGATTAATACTAATTCTTGTTCTTTCTCTTTATCTTCTTTGTCCATTTTCTCAAGTATATTATAAATGTCTTTAATTGCAATGAAACCAATTTCATCTTCTCCTAAATCATCATCAGTTACACCATCTTTAGCATCATAACATTCCTTGGTGTACTTGGGCTTGTAATCTGATATGAACTTCTTGACTCTTGTAGGACACTTAGATGAAAAGTGACCAACTGTGCTGCATGAAAAACATTTGAATGGTAGTTGTCCTTCATATTTCCCTTTACCTTTCCTTTCTTTTCTTAGAAATCATAGCAATTATTTCTTCTATTTCTGTATCCACTTCTTCATTGTTACTAGAGCTTCTTATAGGTTTCTTGTTATGAACTGAGGCTTTGAAAGTTGTCTCAACTTTAGGTTTTGTCTTCAATCTAGATATCTCAAATGCAGATATTTTGCTGATCAAATTCTCCCTCTTGAAGTATTTTGAAAATTACATAGTCTCATCTAAGATATTGATCTTGCTCTCATAATCTACTGTCAATGTGGTCATTAATTTGTCCATTATATCTTCTTCTGATATTTCTCCACCATTGTTTCTTATACCTGATACTGCTTCATTAATCCTCTGATTGTAAGCTCTAATGTTTTATTCAGGTAACATCTCTAAATTGTTGTATCTTTTCTTCCATGTCTTTCTGCATGCATTCTTTGCTTGAATATCTCCTTCAAAAATATCTTCTAAGTATTTCCAAATAGAGTATGCTTTGTCTACCTTCTTGATCTTAGAAAATTCATTGTCGGATAGGGCAGTGATTAAGGATTCTTTGGCTATTGCATTATGAGTGAATACTTCCATTTGTTTGACTATAGAGTCATCTTCTACAAGGTCCTTCAAGGTGGGAACTTCAATTTCTTGAGTGGAAATCTGATAGATCTCAAATCCAATGCATAGAAGATGTGTTATCATTTTGTTCTTCCAGTCAAGATAGTTTTCTCCATCGAACTTAGGACTCTCCTTCCTGAAGTATGCCATCTGATCTACCTTAAGCTGTTAGGATTTCTTTCCAGGGAACTTGGCTCTGATACCAATTGTTAGAATAGTCCCAAAGGATAACTGAGAGGGGGGGGTGAATCAGTTATCAACTATTTTATTTCTTTTCTTTTCTTAGATATTAATTAACATAAAGTAAATGCACATTTAGATAACACAATGGAGAACACAACAATTTTGGTTATGGGGAAACCAAATAGGTAAAAACCCTGGTGGGAATTAGCACCCACAAAGAAATATACTTGTTTATAATAATCCTTGTTAGAAGATCTTGCATCCCTGTTAGGAGTTGTTCTTTACAATGCAATAAGTATAGTGACCTGGTTAAGGGTCTGACTCTGTTAGGAGTCTTTTACAAGTAACCTTGTTAGGGGTGAGGACTCACTATCCAAAATCTCACTGCTTCAATGGTGAAGGATACAACCTTCTGTAAAAGAGATATACACTATATCTAATAATGAACTGTAGAGTAGACTTGTTTTCTTGATCAGTTCCAACATATTATATGCTTCCACTTCTTCTTCACGTAGATCCTTGATGAATGAAACACAACTGATATTCTACTATGTACTTTTTCTATCTTTTTCTTATCATTCACACTTGGCATTCAACAAATGAACTACTATAAGTATCTTCTCCAAAGGATGTGATCTTCATCGGCTCAAGGAGTCCCTTCACTTCTTTTGTTGGCCATATCAACCACACAATCAGATTTGAATCATGCAACTCAAACTGGATGGATGCGATGCTTCACAAAGTTGGCTCCACCAAATCAACTCCAGCATTACGATTCTGTTAGAACATGTTTTGCGCCTTTAGATAATTATCTTTAACTCATAACTAAACATGAATACAAACATTCATATACCAAAGATAGGTGCAACTCAAGAAATAATGTTATTACATTGGCTCTTCTCAGATAGTCTCTTATCGCTATAACTATCATAGCTAAATAACATAACTTAACTGAAACTTCATATCTAACTTGGCGTGAATGCACATAGCATCTAGAACATGTATACACCATGGAAATAAACACACATAGCTCCAAAACATCTTTATGGATAATTGCATATAGAACACTATTGTATATTATATGTTGTCATCAATGGAAAAAATACAATCAATTATTTGCACAAAAGCAAATCTCCAATACTGATTCACCCCTCCCCTCTTAGTACACACCTCTCCATTATCACAACATAAATCACAAGGAAAAAATCTTGGATCCCAAGAAGTATTGAGGGGGTTGGGGGGAATCTGGTGTAAAAAGTGAAAAAATCAATCATAAATGCATTTAAATATACAAGGGAAATGAATTTTGTGATGAAAGGGATGAATGGGAGATGGAGCATATAAATTAAAGCCAACCTAGAATTTTTTGCAATATTGGAGGAAAAGAGAGTAACTTGATTCAAGTTATGGGGATAATTAAATACCTTAGGAGGGCCTAAATGTGAGAAACACACTAAGGAGGGCTAAAAGGTCCCAAAAAGTGTACACAAGTAAGTGCTTACTTTTTAAGATGGTAAATTTAGCCCCCACTTTTGTGGGAGTATTAGGAAAACTCATATTCACGGGACAGTAAGAGAGATAAAAGATAGAGAAAATGAGATGATTGTGGTGAATTGCAAAGAGATAAGACATCTATAAGTCTAACAACATAAGCCCCCAAAGTAAGGATCCTAAAACCTCATCCATGCACAAGGGAACATAACCAAAGAAAAAAAAGACATCAACAAAAGAGGGGTTAGTACTAACACAAAATCCAAATCAACTAGTGAAAGAGACCTCAGCCAGAAATGACTCATCCTCTAATATCATGTCTGGAAAGCTATTGAAAAAGCATATATGATCAAATAGGAAGATCAAGAGAACCATCAACACTGATACAAACTCCATGGTATAAATATTGGAATTGGCTTCTATTGGAGTTGTTGGCATTCATGTTTTTTTGTTAATGTCAACACATATTCAGTTGAAGTCTCAATCAGAGTGGTTATATCAAGCATAGGAAAGACTGAAAATCATGTACATATATTGTATGGACTCTTAGAGGATGTAATCACATATATGTATTAAGGGACAAGCTAGGATCTTATATCTAAGGTTTCTTGAGTTTATGTTTCTATTTTAATGAGTTACACTGGTTTTGGTGGAGACTATTTGCAGAATAGTGACAAAGAATTATGGCAGTGTTAGTCTCTAGGCTTTGTGGATAACATGGATGCAAGCATGTGTCATGTTATGCAAGATTTGGGAATTTTAGGAGACATGTTGAGGAATTTTTTTTATGATTCTTGGGTTGCAGAACTCTTGGTGATGTTAGTTGTGGCGTATGTTCTAGAGAAGACCTATTTGTGGCCGACTTCAGAGATGTAGTGTGTGTTATGGATGATGAGCATGGATTACAGATCTTGGATTATATTTGATTGATGTTTACTTGTTCAAGGTACCATGTGTATCTTAGCAAGGGGTTATGAAATTGTTTGTGCATTGGGGAAGTCTTAATTGGGTGACCTAATTTCTTTATTTGTAATTTTTATAAAGGAGAGTTGTTTTATTTTATGTAGAGAGGGTGTGGAATTTGCGAGCTTGTATTTGAGAATTTTTTTGGATTTAGAGAAGAGATAGTGATTGATGAACTTCATTGGAACTATTTAAGCAAAGCTAGGTTCTATCAGTCATTTCACTAGATATTATATCTTTGTATATTTGTATCTTGTACAGTGGGTCCTAAAGGTGGATTTAGCCTTCTTTAGGTAGTTTGCTTGGGCAATGAGCCTATTGTTTCTCTTGACTCCTAATAAGGCCTTTCCTTTAAAAAGGATTATGTACTGTATGCAATAATTAGCTTCTAAAAGGGATAAATCTCCTAATAGGCATACTATACCTTCATTGCATTATTTTTGGGTTCTAATTCCCACCACATTTTTTCTCTTATCAAGGTTTACTCAACAAAAATTTGTTGTGTTATGGTGTTGTTGTTATTGTGTTCAATAATGCATTTATCATTTTATTTATATAAGAAGAAGTTTATGAAATACAACTGATCTCCCCCCCTCAGTTGTATTGATGGTTTATTACTGCTAATAATTGGTATCAGAGCTTTTGGTCCTTTGAGGGAATTCCTAATAGCTTGAGGTGATCCTGAAGATATAATTATATAGGAAGGAAAGTATGAAGTTTAATCCTGAAAACTTTGACATTTGGAAGAACAAGATGAGAACTCATATGTGGTGTTTGGGAATTGACTACTAGATGATTAAAAAGAAAGATGAACAGATCAAGCCTGAAGATGAATTAGATAAAGCTACGGATGATGAAAATATTTTATTTTCTTGTAACATGGTTGATAGAGAAGTAATGATTAGTTCTCTCTTTGAAGGAAAATTCATAGAGGTTAAAGATTTGGATTTTGCACATATAATTTGGTCAAGATTAGAGGCACTATATGAAGGAGATAAGTTTACTAAGTAGGAAAAGTTGCAGAACTGGAAGACAAATATGGAAATCTTGAGAATGAGAGATGATGAGAATGTTAGAGCATATGTATAGAGTGTTACTAGGGTTGTTATAGGTATTAGAAACTCTAGAGGCACCTATAGTGAAGAAGAAGGGATCATAAAGATTCTTAGATATTTGACACCTATTTACAAAACTAAAGTGCAAGTGATAGAAGAGATCATACCCTTGACGATGAAATTTAATAGAGAGATGTTGATTGTGAAGTTAACTACCTTTGAGGTTGTAGAGCTGGGAGAATCATTACCCAAGAATAAATGAACATTCAAGGAAACTATGCATGGTGACAAAAATACTTTATCAGGTCTTGGGAGCATGAACATAAGTGACTTGCGTGAAGAAATGGGTGAATATGTGGATGATTGGGAAAATATATAGGAAGAAGAGAGGAAGTTAGATGAAATTATGGACCTGATTGCAAGAAGATAAAATAGAGGTAAGGTTAAGTTTGAAGGAAAGTTACCTCTAAATTTTTTTTCATGTAATAAGGTATGTCATTTTGCATCTATATTTCCTACAAGGGTTCCTAAACATAAATATAAGTTTCATAGACCTAATTCTTCCAAGGATAAGGAATGTTAC
The DNA here is from genome assembly GCA_018584345.1 of Thuja plicata. Lineage (NCBI taxonomy): Eukaryota > Viridiplantae > Streptophyta > Pinopsida > Cupressales > Cupressaceae > Thuja > Thuja plicata. The sequence goes on along the minus strand of MU226505.1, from coordinate 2,341,932 downwards.
TGTGATAGTGAAGGTGTGTCTTATGATGATGATGTGAATTATGATGAAATTAGATTTATTTCTATGGAAGATGATGAACCTATTGATGAAGAGAAATCCCTAGTTTCGCATGTTGAAAAGAAATCTAAATGGATCATAGACAGTGGTTGTTCACATCATATGGCTAGTGATAGAAATAAGTTTATTTAGCTAACTAAATATGATGGTGGTGTAGTCATATTTGGAAAAAAAACTCCTAAGTTTATCATTGGAGTGGGATAAATTTCTCTTGATGGTAAAACTAATATTGATGATGTATTGCTTGTCAATGAACTTACACATAGCTTTTTGAGTTTTGGACATCTTGTAGATAGGGGTTTGATCGCATCGAGTGCTAAGTCAAGAGGTAATGCATTTGAGCTTAATAATGTAGAGGCTTCTTGTTTTGTTGCAAAGGTTGATGATAGTTGGTTATGGCATAGAAGATTTTTTTATATAATTTTCATAACATTGTGAAAGAAAGTATGGAAAATGCTATTAGAGATCGACCAAAAATTGTGAAACCTTCTAACACTATGTGTAGAGAATGTGTGATTGGGAAATAAAATAGAAGAAGTTTTTAGAGAAAATATTACTTAGAAAAAGGGAAGTTGGATATGGTTCATACAGATATGTGTGGTCCTAGAAGAAAAAGATCTTACTATGGCGAAAGGTATTTTATACTTTTTGTTTATGACTTTTCTAGGATGATGTGGGTTGCATTTCTTAGAGAGAAATCTGAGGCTTTTGATAAGTTTAAGATTTTCAAAGAAAACATTGAGAATGAATCAAGTTTGAAGATAAAATATTTAAGGTCAGATAGAGGTGGGGAATTTCCTTTAGATATATTCAATACCTAATGAAAAGAGCATGGAATATATAGAAAAACATAAGCTCCTAAGACACCGCAATAGAATGGGATTCAAGAGAGAATAAATAAAACTATATTAGATGCTTCCATAACTATGTTTCTTAAAGGAAATGTGTCGCATGGTCATTAGAGAGAAGTTTTTTGTACTGCAGTTTACACATTGAACATAATTCAGATCAGAGAAGGTACTAATAAGACTCCTTATGGGCTATATTTTAATTATGCTCCTACTGTGAGATATTTCAGAATATTTGGTAGTAAATCCTATATCAAAAGGGATGATGAGATAGGAAAGTTTGATGCTAGAAGTGATGAAGGAATCTTCCTTGGTTATTCCACTAATTAAATATTATAAGTGTTTCAATCTAAGATTGAGGAAGATAATTGACACTTGGGAATTGGTTCCTAGACCTAAGGACAAGAATGTGTTGACAGGACTTTGTGACATGCTCTGCCAACAAGGGTAAGTTGTCACCGGGTACCAGGGTACTGGCCAACTCTTCTTGAAGAGGTTTACCAGAGAATGAATTCTCCTAGCCTCCAAGCACCTGATAGTCAGGTCTTGACGGTGCGGGGTAGATAAGTTGGGCAGGTGACTTTTGTTTGAGGAGATAGCTATTTTTTACTCATATTTTTGAGGATTTCAAAAGGGATGGGGATTCCTACAAGAACTTGGATTATCAAAGAAAAATCAAAAGATAGATCAAGGTTACATGTATATTTTTACTTACAGTTATGTAATATATATTCAAACATCAAGAAATGCTCCAATGCAAGAAAACTACACTAAATACTGAATACACAACAAACTTATGATTCATATGAATTCAATAGAAAAGGGAGATAAGATCATCAATCTAAACTAAAACATAGGAGAAAAGGACATAAGAAAACATACTACACGAAAGATGTTTGCTAACTTCAGAGATCAGAACAAAAAACAACAACACATGGCCACAAGATGTTCTTCCTTCTTTCATTAACTTGAAAATGTTCAAGCATCACTGGCGAGTACATTCATGGCTACAAGAGAGAACTCTAAGCTACTAAGAACAACTGAGCATTGAGATACTAAAAACAACTGAAAGTAAAATGCTATTTGCAATGAACTCAAAAATACTATCCTTCTATTACTACTGGACTGCAAAATCATCAATTTTACCAACCCTTGTTATGGTGTCAGACTTCTTATTTATACACAAAATTGACCTAAAATTTGACCTAATCTACCTGTACATTTGCTGAATATATTACATTATCCATGGTCGGTACTACCTGCACCACTTATAATTACCTCAAAATGTACAAAGGTTTGAAAATACAAAAGAAGATAGAGAAGAAATCTAGAAGAATCAACCTAGAGAAAAGAGCCGAGGTACTTATGGAAGAAATTTTCTTGTCCTAGTAACCTAGGCTACATGCCTCATTAATGAAAATTGTGGCTCCCTATCTTTGATGCACACCAGGTAGTAAATGCGGGAGCGGGGCCTTAGGAAAATCATCTATCAGAACCATCTCTTCCACTTGACATGTCATTATCTGGATCACCTACATTTTTACCTTTATTAAGTGCTTGAAAATTATTAGTCAGCTCCAGGGAACCTTGACGCAGATCACTGTGAATGAATACAAAACTTGGACCCAGAATTCTAGAGTCTGAGAGCTTACACTCAAAGGATATCAAATTTGCAAAACTTCACCCTGATGGAAAAAATATTTGGAGATCGGAGGACTTTATTGCCTTACACTCTTTTGAATTCCTCCTAGATCTGAAGGATTCCTTCTTTATCTATCTCTTTTATACAATTTTGGCGTTCTTTGGCTGCCTCTAACTATTTGCCCACATCCTAGGAATCCTCTTTGAATTATGCGGCCACCTTTGCAACATCATGTGCCTGGAGCACCATCTGAGTGAGGCGTGACATTTTTTCCCCATAAAAATCTCTGGGAGTCCAGAACCATGACTCCATTATCTCATCAAATTTTCTTACAATAAAATCCACTAGAGCACATGTCTCAGTGTTGAAGGGATCGACTACCGAAACCCTAGTAACAAATGTTGTGTATAAATTTAAAGAATTCTAAATTGCTAGGAATTTATCCTTCAAGGCTACTCCAGTTGCTTTCTCATCTCTATTTTGAGACCAAGTTTGGAGTGTTGGACCCAGAGGAACCCAAAATGTTCCTCCCCCAAAATTCTTGTCTTTGTGCAATATCCTCCCTGATGTTCATTATTTCCTCAAGCTCACCACTCCATTCTTCATATTTTTCAATCTCTTTCTCATAGTGGTAAATGACACCATTCACTTGGCCCAAGATGTTTCTAGCCTAGTGGAGATCTAGGAGGGTAACCATTAGGAATTTCCTTACGGCTCCTATCTGTTCTGTCGCCCAATCGTCGATAACTTGCGCTTTCTTCTTCATGGTTCTAAGTGCGTCAATGTCACCCTATAGAAGCGGTGTCCTGAATGTGGAAGCCTCTAGGGGAATCACTATCAGAGGCTATGTCAATTCTATAAGAACCCTGAGGAGATTGGATTTTTCTTCTCTTGCCTCCTTTAGCTTCTGGGACTATTTATCATTTTGGGTGTCAATTGCCTGGCTGGCCTCTCTCAATAGGTCTAATTCTCTCTGTTTGTCTCTCCTCCCCAGAGGAACTTTTGTAATTGTATATTTTGTAGCCCCTACTACTGCCTCTTCTACATTTGGGGGAGGCATCACTACCATCATGACGGTATTTCCTCCCAGACTAGTCCAAAGGGTATGGATGGTCCGGGCATTCTTGGGCTTCTGAGCCTCTTGGTTTTGTGCCATCATTTTTGCCAGAGAGAGAGGAGATCTCACTACTGCCAAGGCCTTCATTTGTTTTGAATCTACTAGCCATTATGGTGGTAGGGGTAGTCTTATGGCTAGGTCCTGGATACTGGGGTTTCCCTCAGGGGCTGGCTGCACTTCTTCAGCATCTGTAATCTCTATGGACTCCTTTTCTCCACTCCCATGATTTCCTGTTTCTCTCACCTTAGTGGAATTTCCATCTATAGTGTTGGGGACCCTACCTTCCCTAGCACATGTGACATCTATATCCATATTTCTGGGGTTCTCCCCCATGTCCAACTATTGCTGGTTCCCTTCAACATTATCTGTTGGGACATTCTCCTCCAAGGGCACATTTTTTGGAGGGGGCAAAGGTGTCTAACACAGATCTGAATGTTGTGTTGCATAGACCACCTTCCTGAATGTCACATTTTAGGATACCTGATCACCCATAGTAACTTGAGTCATTTGGAGCATGATGACTAGGGGTATGGTTGTTCTTGAGGGTCCAGTTTCCCTAGCCATTGTTGGTTGCTCATCTTGTGTTTTCCTTCCTTCTATTTCGGTCCCTGAGACCTATGTTTCTTCAATACTTGGTATATTTATCTATTCCTACTCCTGGACCTCTTCTCCTGGGGAAACCTCTTCTTTTCTTTCTCCCTCTCCAAGGATATTTTCTGCCTCCTACGCGACGATCTCTTCCACTACCCTCTCTGAATCTTCCTATAGGTTTACTAGATCATCGGTCTGGAAGATGTCATCAAAACTATCATGGGGAGGGGAGGCCTCTAGATGATCCTCTACTTTGAGGGAGGAAGGGATAAGCTCCACAAGAATGCTGCCCAATTTCCTAGGGCTTATGTTTGTGCTTGCTGGAGGATTATCCACCCTCTGTTTCTTTATCCTTATTTGCAGCAAGACCCCGACATCTAGAATAGCTACAATGTCCTCCTCTATCGCCACTACCTGGATCATAAGTGTTGCAAGAGAAGGGGAAACCATAGGAAGGGAAGATCCCACTGGAGTGACTGGGAGACCGAGGGAGAGCCTCATGATGATTGTTTTACCCAGCTATCACGATGACTCAACCTGGGTGTGGATTTGTTCAATTATTAGGGCTAGAACTAAAAACTGGACCCAGACCAGAGTGCTCTCTTTAGCTTTCCCCTTACCTCTTCTTTGTCCATAGATTCTAGAGCTGGAGGTGGATCCCCAAAAAACTCAACCATCTCTACAGATGCTCTTCCTGCATACTTGTGCAAAATACTAATGACTGTGTTGCACGATGCCTTGGGTGACGTCCTTTATCGTCAAAATTTTTAGGATGTCCCAATCCACCAGAGGAAGATCATTCTTGTCAATCCCCTATAATTTGTATGATGGGTCCTCCAAGGGCCCGCTATTAGAAAAGTCCTTTGGGAAGGTCTGAAGGCTGAGGCTCTTCATCATTCATTTTGTCATCCTTTCATACTTCTGACCCTGGACATCAAAGTCATCTTGGAAATCTTCCCAAAAATCCTCCAAGTGAATATTGTGGGGAACTGACACTCAGGGTAATTTTGTGTTTATTTTTCCAATTAGATCAAAATGGTTCCATGCTAGATATAATTCCACAAGCCCCAGACCTTTTAACTCATTATCAGCCTCTTTGGCCGCTGCAAGGCTGCAAGAATAATTCCCACAAGTGATTGGGAAAGGGATGGAGGTAACTTTATTGACTCCATAAAGTGCATGGAGCTCTAGGATTTTAATGCAAAAGTCCATATAAATAATCCTATCCCCACAATGCTTGGGCAGTAGGTAGGGCTTGACAGAGAATCCAGTCACCCGAATATAAGAATGTTGTTGAAATTGAATAAAATAATTTCTTTATGAACTCACCAAGGCCATAGCCTCCTTTGATGGCTGGTAGCTGACATCCCAAGGTGCACTCTAGTCAGGCCTAGTCCCAAGGACACCCACTATGACTAAACCCTGAATTATGGGTCTTTGTTGCACCAGTGCCCATAGAAAATATGAAGTCATGTAGAATTTCAAGTTCTCGCTGACCTTGTTCAGCTGGAAATCTACATGATTGGAAACAATGGTTGCACAGTCAAAATTATGCCCATTGGTGGTGATGTTGTATAAAAATTAATACACCCAGGCTGAGAAATATTGGGCATGTGATTCCCCAAAGACCCGATATAGAAAGATGATCCCCGCATGTATGCTTTCTTTGAAATCTATGCGAGGGATCTCCAACTTAATATATTTATAATCTTTCTTGAGAGTCTTCAGCTAGTGGGTATTAAGGTGCTTCCGGGCCACTTGTTGTACATTATTGAACTCTTGCAGTGATGCAGACCGGGAGATGACAATAGAATTGGAAAACTGGGGGATTCCCAGCCCCAAAGCAAAAGTAGCAGAGTCAAGAGAAACTAGGGGCATTGGGTAGCCCAGTGGAAGGGGAGAAGAAAATATAATGGCCCGAATGGTGGTGTTGTAATGTTTGACTAGAGTTAGGATCAACTTCAGGGCCTGCGTAGAGTAGGGGAAGCAAGCGGCTTTGATGATGCCAAAGGTGGCCACATTCTTCGCCATACTATCTCTAGTGGAACGTTGAGTGAACATTGTTCTTAATAGGCCTTGTAATTCGGCCCATGGTTCAAACTCGGTGTTGGTGATCAGTTGTAACTTTGAATCCACCTTGGATCCCATGAGGACACCATCATTTAAATATTTGGATGTGAGCAGGAGCTTTTCTAGTGCTTTCTTGGCCCTTGTCTTGGTGGTCTCTCTCGTTGAAGTGGTTGGGAGTTCTGGACTTCCAGGAGGGATAGCTACCTCAGACATGTTGAACTTTGAGTTGTTGATAGCCTGCAAGACTAGACAACCATTAATACAAGTAATAACATATAATAAATTTATGGGTTCTAGAGATTTCATCGCCATTTAGCACTTGTCCTCAAAAAGTTGTTAGCTTGCATCAAATCCCATAAATTTAATAAACAAAATCTTACTTTGAATTTGATCAACTCCCGGGGGTCTCAGGGGTTCTCATTCATGTGAAAAATGTGATGAAAGCCATGGGATTATGTGAAACCCGAAGTCTGGAGAAACTAGTTGTTATTGAAGTGACCGGGCAATAAGCCATACTGGGGTGACGTGGTTTGTCACATGATCATGTAATAAATGGAGTAATGACATTTAGGGTGATATTTTTCTTGACATAGATGGAATGAATGCCACTTGTGATCATTTTAAAATCTTGCACATGGGTAATTTAATCTTTCCATCAATGTCGAAGCAATAGTAGGAGAGAGAAAGGCTACAACTCACACAGGCGATGTGCCGAGTTTGATTCCATCAAAAACAAGGTGGGCGAGCTCAAATTGGTTTCAAAAAAAAAAAGGGCACCATGAGCTCACCATAGGATGGGTTAAACCTGATGGGATATACAAACTATGGATGAAAATTTATAGAAAACTATACAAACTACACTTTATACATATTATTTACATAGACCCTTGAAGAATAGGAGGCTGAGGAATGAATTTATACAAGCTACCACATAGACACAGACAAATTTACAACCACCTATAGATGACTACTTACAACTATACAAAGATTTATATAAAACTAGAATATTTACATTATCCACACTATTTACAACTTCACAAAGGGTAGATAACCCTCTTGCATAGCCATCCCACCAACGGGAGGTGACGAAAAATACTAGAAAATGAAAAGACAAACAAAGCAAACAATAAAGGGAAAGAACAAAACATGAATCAAAAGAAAGCGAAGAACCAAAAGGGAATACCTTAAAAAAAGGAATGCAGAAGGAAAGGCACATGAGGTGCTCTACAAATGGATAGCTTCATGAACCACAAACACACCAAAGACCCTGCAAGATAACTGGAAGCATGCACAATCTCAAACAGAAACTTCATTGTTAAACACTCAAAGCAAACGTACTTAGCTCACTGGTAATTTGCACAAATCACTTTTAATCGATGTTAATTGCTCCGAGGGTAATTTTTTTGTGGTAAATGTAACAATGGGTGGTTAAGTTCAAATTATATCCTTTAGGTTTGAAATGTACTATTCCCTTCTGCAAATCCCAAGAAAAAGGCAAATCTCTAAAATCTAGTTCCGGGGATCCCATACAACCACATCCTCTAACTAAAGAGGAGGTAATGGCACAAGAATCCTAGAGTCTAAAATCTAGCTGGCACAAAGAAACAAAACACTTTAGGACCGGGCCCTAGAGAAATCAAGACCAAAAAGGGAATGACCACAAAGGCCCCACAGAGGCAAAGGCCGAAGAAAACAAAAAGGAGACCAAAAAGAAACAAATGAAGAACCAAAAGAAAAATGGGGGACCCAACATTTTCACAACAAAATTTAGGGATGGGTATGTAGGGCACAAAAAATGGTGACTCACTGGGATGAATGCCTTAGTGCATTTGAGAATCACAAAATCTCTTGTTGGTAAAATTGGGACTCATCTTTACCTTAAGAATTTCACTTGCAAGGCGCGGGGTTCTAAGAAAATCCTGCTCATCATGATTCAATCCATCAATCTCTTGTCAGTTGTGAAGTGTGTGCTTTGGAAGAAAATCAAGCTGATGATTTCTGGGAGAAACATAGAGATGACACTGAGTGCATCAAACCAAAATTGTTATATCTTTCATGGTCCCCTAGATCCTAAAATTTTGTATTCTCTAGTTTTCTTTCTTTTCTTTTGTAGATGGGAAGGTGGTACTCCTTTCACTGTGAACCTTAAGCTTATCTAATTTTTATGGCGGTACTTATTTCACCTTGCCATCCATTTTAATTTGCTAGATAGGAGAGACGTTTTGGATCCAGGATTTTCTTTTGATTTTTAGATATGGCCAATAACTAGTACAACCAATCTTCTCTCAAGGATCATGCGATAACTTACTCTCTTATGATTTTCTGTTAACTGATGTCAAGAATTTTGAGATTATGAATCCGATGAAGATTACCTGTAACCCTTTACCATCCATATAAAATAACTCCAGAGTGTAGACAAATCCCACCGTGCTAACAATAGAGTCCGGATTAACCAAAATGCATTAGACACCATTCCAGGGACTAAATGTCATGCGAAGCATATTTGTCTAGAAGGAGAGAGAAACACGCTGGGGACCCAAAAAAGAAAGACATGCAAAGTGAAAAGAAAAACTATAGAAAAAATATAACAACAAAGGGAAAATGGCCCTGGAGGTCAGCTGACTATTTACAAGGACAAAACACTCCCAAGGAGTGCCAGGAATATTTACAGGTAGGAAAATATATACATATGGTACAACTTTTGGGAACACTTACCTCCCTTTTCTATTTGAAGTAATGTTTGAGAAACTATCCATTAATAGGCAATGGAATGGCTTCTCTAGTCAAGGTGCCAAGGCAATAAGTGTTGGCCCCGCAGATTTCTAAGATTAAGTAAGGTCTGAGCCAAAGCCTTTGGAACTTAGTGTGCTTTCCCTTCTTCTCTCGGGCTTTGTCCCACAAGAGGACTAGGTTTGAAACCTGAAAGGATTTGTATTGGGATCTTCTATCAAACCATCGCTTGATGACTACTTGATGATGTGTAAAATGTTCCAATGCCATGTCTCTCTGTTCTTCCATTCTCACCAAGTTCAAGAGGTGAACCTCCACAACATTATCCTAGGCATTGAATTCTTGCATGAATTGTAAAACCGAGATTTGTAATTTTATTGGGAACATAGGACTTTAGCCATAAACCAGGTAAAATAGAGAAGTTCCTAGGGCTTCTTTGATTCTGATGCAATCCACCCAAAGGGTGAATCTAAGCTTTTGGTGCCTGTCCCAGGGATTTTTCTCTAGCAAATGTTTGATCACTTCCAGCAGGTTCTTATTGGTAGAATCGGCAATGCCATTACCCTGGGGATAATAATTGCTAGAGAACTTCAAGGTGACCTTCCTCTAATAGGCCCATTCTAATAGCTGTATTGAAGAAAATGCCAAAACATTGTCACACACGATAGCAAAAGGCATTCCAAATCTTGTGATGATGTTCTCTTCCAAGAACTTGATGACTAGATCTGTTGTATTGTTCTTGCATAGGATTGCCTCAGACCACTAGGTATAGTAATCAGTAGCAGTTAAAATATACTGGTGGTTGGCAGATGAGTTTGGTTTTATTTCCTCAATAAAATCAAATTCCCATTGGGTGAAGGGTCAAACTTCAAAGACCGGTTGTAAAGGCATCGCCAGGTTCCGCTCTCGAGAAGTAGCGGTCTGACAAGTATGGAACTTCCTTACGTGAGTGTGAACATCTTTGAAGATTAAGGGATAATAATATCCAGCCTAGAGAATATGATGGGTGGTGGCCTCAGCTAAGTCGTGGCTAGTTCCATACTGGACATGGAATTCTTCTATCATTTTGGCAGCTTGGTCTCTGTCTATGCACCGGAGATAAATCCCCTCAAAATTCTGGCAGAAAAGCGTTCCATTTTTTATCATGAAGTTTGCGCTTTTTAGTCGCAAGGCATGACATTTGTTAGGAGGGAGTATCTCTGGAAATTTTTTGTTGAGTAATAGGTATACCAGGTTGGTATACCATAGATCTTGAGTGATGGAATCCATAGTGTAAGTTTGTCACTTGATGTTTGGATTGGCTTCTACCATCACTTGACATAGTCGCTGGCCTTGTACTATTTTGATTGGTTGCATCTCAAGATCATATTCTTGGAGGATGGCCATCCATTTCCCTTGGTGCTCGCCCAATTCACTTTATAGAAATAAAGACTTGATAGCCTAGTCTGTAATAATAGCATGCACTTTCCTTTGGATAATATAGTGCTAGAATTTCTTTACAGCCTGGACTAGGATAAATGCTTTCTTTTCTAGTGGTTTTTATCAGACTTTGGCATTCTTAAAGAGGGAGCTCATGAAAGAAATAGGTCATTCTTCTCCCTCAACCTTCTGGGTTAAAAATGCAATGGAAAAATGTGGTGAAGCGAAGGAATAAATATGGAACAGGAGGGAATAGTCCAAACTTGGCAAGACCAGTGTCTCCACTATAGTTTCCTTGATTTGAGAAAATTTTCACCTCACTTTGGGGATCCAATCAATCTTGGTATCTCTCTTCATCATATTATCGAGTGGTTTGACAATCTTGGTGAATCCAGTAATGAACCACCAGATGAAATTTATCTTTCCAAAGAAAGATCTCATTTCATTTTTACTACCAGGCATCTGCAAATTCAGCAATGCTTCCACTCTATTAGGGTTTATGGATATCCCTTTCTCAAAGACAATATGCCCAAGTAGTTTCCCTTTAATGACCTTGAATATGCACTTCTTTGGGTTAAGGGAGATACCATACCAACAATATCTCTCATAGAGCTAAGCGAGGTGGGCAGGGTGATCACGCCTGTCCCATGAAAAGACTGTTAAATCATCCATGTAGATGATTATGCATCTATTGACCAGGCCTTTGAATGCAATGTCCATGGCTTTTTGAAATGTGTCCCTTGTGTTAATGAGGGAAAAATACATTATCCGATATGCAAATGTCCCCCACTTGGTGGTGAATGTCATTTTCATCCTTTCTTCAAACTTAACCATAACTTGGTTGTACTCGGAGTACCCATCTATGAAGGACATCATTTGTGAACCATTAACAATTTGTAACACCTCATCTAGTGAAGGGAGAGGGTGATTGTCCTTCTTGAAGGCTTTGTTTAAGTTGCATAAATCCACACACAGGTGGATCTCACCATTCTTTTTTAACATGGGGATGAGGTTGGCAGCCCATGTAGTATGCTAGATAGGAAAGATGATCCAGGCTGACAATAATTTCTAAACCTCCTTGTGGATCAGCTATTTGATCAAGGATTTATAGGCCTCTATTTTTTCTAGAAAGGATTAGCGTCTGGTTTCAGGGGGATGGTATGTGTCATAATGGATGTGTCATAGGTTTTAAGATCTTCATACTCCTAGGCAATAACATCAATGTATTCTTGGATAACCACAAGAATCTTCTCCTTCTCCTCTAGGGAGAAGAAGGTACCAATGTGGACCAATTTTTCTTCATTAGCTTTATTGATGTTAACTTTTTCATATTTTCCTCCCTCGGAGGAGGATGATATCTTGTCCTGGTGCCGGGGGTCTAAATCAAAGATTAATTCTAGAGCGACCATCCCCTTAAGAATGGTGTTGGTGGGTAGTTCAATGATCCCATCATCTTCTTCCCCCTGCTTGGTATCGTCGTGATCATTTTCTTCCACAATCTAATCTTCAAAGATGCCAACATTTTCCATGAACGCAAATATGTGTTGGTCATCCTCAAAAACCTAAAAGTGGGTTATATTGTCCAGGATGGACAGGGTAGGGACCATTTCAATAGAAAATCTTTGGAGCCATGAACCAGCCATCAGCTTGAGGGTACTGGCAGAGATAGGGAGGGAATGTGGAACATAGTTATATTTTCAGGGAATAAGTTTGATGTTAAAAGCATTAAAATCTTCAATGAGGCTCCATGCCCAGTTTTGGTATGCGGCCAGCCTTTTATCATGACACATGTATTGGCTCTAGACCTATTTTACAATCATCTCTGAATCACCCACTGCCCAAAGGCGGTTAATTCCTTTTCTCAATCTGAATAGGAGTCTGAGGACCAAGGCCTCATACTCTGTGACATTGTTGGTATAGTTAAACTACAACCTAGAAGATGCAAGGAAGGATTTCCCTTGTAGGTTGATCAATTCCACTCTAGCCCCGTAGCCTTTTTTGGACCAGGATCCATCAAACTTTAGGATCAACAAATCATTGTTCATTTTATGGGGCTGAGGAGGCGAAGTGGCCTTTGGATTGGATTTTGGTTTGGGAGGTTTTCCAGGTGATTCTTCCAACTTGGATGGCATGCAGGCAAGGATTTTCTATAGAGAATCTTCTGGTTTGGGTTCCTAGATGGGTGGAACTTCAAATGTTCCCATGGGTGGTTACTTGGTCTGGGAAACCTGACTTTTAATTTTCTCTCTTGGAGGTTGGTGATGTGATGGGTAGCGGCAGAAATACACGTCTCACACTCCAGCTTGGAATGTTTTTGGTAATGTACCCGAAACCAAGTGTCAGAAAAGAGGGTGGCTAGAGTTTCCATGCTACATTGTAAGTCTACTTCACACTTTAGTTTTGCATCTAGGTCTTGCATCCTCTCAGTGATTATAGAATCCTCCCTGGGGATGAAGTCAAAGGTCAGGATCTCTAGTGGTCGATATACCTTGAGTGAGGATTCAGAGAAAAATATTTCACTTACCTTCCTAACTTGAGTAAGAGCTTGTTTCATTCAGGGTTCACTCTCTACCTAGATCTAGTTTGATTTCCCCTTCCAGGGGAGCCACAAGTGGGAGAATTCTATCAATAAATACCCATTGAGGGCCTTTGGACAAATTTCAGCTTAATAACTTCCCATAGATTTTGGGGATGTCAACCATTTGGATGTCAATAGTACTAGATATCTAGGGATCTTGGATGAGCTAAATATAGACATTTTTCAGCTCACTAACCATTTTCACGGCAGTTTTGTCCAATTGGACTACTGCACCTTTGGATAGTGTGGGAGTGAGTCTGAGCTTCTAGAAAATAAATAAGGGCATGACGTTTCCCAAAGCACCAAAATCCACAAGGTAGTTGTACAGATTCTTCCCTTGGATGTTCAAGCCTAGTAGGAAGGGAGGATTCTCTGCATTTCCCTAGAAGATCATCAAGTTGGCATCATCAAAAGTGATAGTCTTTGGCGGACAAATAACCACTTTCAGGTTCCCTAAGAGCTTCAAGAGGGATTTCTTCTACTGATGATAGTTGAGAAAATCCTCCATCAAAGACATGGAGGTAGTGGTGCTTTCCAACACCTTGGTGATATCAAACCGTCCCCCGGGGTAAAGTTGGCTTCCCCCAGCTAGATCCTTGGCGAGGTTGGGGCCAAGTCCTTTTGGTAGAAGGGAGTGATCATTTGTGTTAGAGTCCTAGGGGTGGTGCCTACTTGGGAGGCATTGATGCATAAGCTATCCCTTTTCCAGTTTGACTCTAAGTTTTGTAGGGATTCTGCAGGTTGCTAAAAGCGTTGGCCTCAAAGGCCGGGATGGATTCGTCAAAGAACCCCTGTAACTTGGTTTCTTCTTCATCTTCTTTGTTTGTCTCAAAGAAGATGATCTCAAACGTAAAGTTAGTGTGAGGGGACTCTAATAAGGAAGATTCTAGGGGAGTTGGATCAGTAGGCTATTGTTTGTTTGACTGAGAGATCATGATGATCTTCTCTAATGTGGCACAATTCACCTTGGAATGTGAGCCAGTGTCATGAAATCTACACCACATGGTCAGGGGGTGGAATTATGTGAGCTACTCAGAATGACTAGGTCCAGCACCAACCTGAGTGGTATTTTTATTTGGAGGAGGACCTCCGGTGTTTGTGTTATTGTTCCATTACTGTTGGTTGGGTCAAGGCCCATTGTTTTAGTTTTGACCTCCAGAATTGGCATTCTGTTGGCCGAAGAAAACATTCCCTCTCTAGGAATTAGGGTTGTGGGGTGTGGAAGGCCCCACCTTCATCTGTCTGATGTCCATTGTCAAGGAGTGACACAAGGAGGGATGATAATGGGACCTAGGGCACACCCAAAACCATCCAACTTACAGATACAATGGGGAATTAAACAACAACACACTAAGAGAAGAGAAATGCAGAGATATTTATCATGAATAATTAGTCAAAATCAATACATGATAGGATATAAGGCCTTCCTAGTTACAACCATATACAATAGAATGTATTACAAATGATCTTCTTACAACAGAGATCTCAGATCTTCAATATCCTAACATTTGCCTTCTTCCTCTAAGCATGATCCTAAACTAAGAACATACAAAAGAATATATACAAGAGTCCAACAAAGTAGTCAGTGCTCAAATACAAAGGTGAGACCCAAATTTGGGTCCACATAGATCCCAATGAGAGACCCCACATTAATTTATAAATATAAATTAAGTGTAGAAGTCAGCTAGATCAGGAAAACACACGTCGGGAAGGCATCACCGAAAATCAGCAAACCATCGGTAAAGCATGCCTGAGCAACAGAGAAAACTGACACTAAGGCATCACCAAAACTCATCAGACAAAGCATCACTGATAATAGAAAACTTATTGGGCAAAGAGGTCACCAACACCCGTTGGTAAAGCTAGAACCCGATAGACAGAAAACAACTAGAAAAACATAAGTAATTTGGTTGAGCAGGATTGCCAGGAATCCAAGATGCTCCTGCATCAGACACTTGGGGTTGAAAAGAAATGATTCCCTAAATCATGTAGCAGGTACTACCTAAAATGAATCCAAATTAGATTGATAAATCCAAGATGAGCCCTCAATCAATTTATTTTTCCACTTTACTAGATATTCCATGTATTATTTTCCTCTTGTACTTCTACCAACTCTCTTTTTCAAGATCTTCTCAACTTCTTCTATCTGCTTCTTAGGATAATCACTTGGTATTTTTACTTATTCATAAGGTTCATGATATTCATACAAGTCTAAAATATTGAATATAGGTGATATATCCATGTCATCAGGTAATTCAACTTCATAAGCATTTCCACTGTCAAATCTTCTCAGTATTTTATAGGGACCAAATTTCTTCATCTTCAGTTTCCCATATGCTCCAATAGGAAATCTTCCTTTCTTCAAATGAACCATCACCGCATCAACAACTTCAAATTTCTTATGTCTTCTTGATCTGTTTGCATCATATTTGTATTTTTCATTACTTTTCTCCAGCTTTTGCTTCACATCCTCATGCAATGTCTTCATAAATTTTGCAAATTCTTCTGCTTCAGCACTTCTTTTCTCTTCACCAAAAATGTTTCTCAAATTTGATATACCTCTAGGTTGTGTACCATGAACAATATCAAAGGGTGTCTTTCCAATACTTCTATTTATTGAACTCTATATGCAAACTCTATTTGTGCCAACATCAAATCCCAATTGCTTGGTGTGTCTCCAACTAAACATCTCAACAAGTTACCCAAACTTCTATTTTTCCATTAGTCTATGGATGAAATCTAGAACTAAATTTAAATTTAGTATTCATCTTCTTCCAAAGTGTTCTCCAAAAATAGCTTACAAACTTACTGTCTCTATCAGAGATGATACTCCTTGGTAATCCATGCAATCTGACAATCTCCTTAAAGAAAATATTTTCTATATGTACTGCATCTGATGATTTCTTACATGGTATGAAATGTGTCATTTTAGAAAATTCATCAACAACAACAAATATGGAATCATTACCTCTTGTTGTCCTCAGAATTCCAAGAACAAAATCCATGCTGATATCACTCTAAGGTTTCTTAGGAATAGTAATAGGTGTATACAAACCAGTATTCTAGCTCTCTCCTTTTGCAACTTGACTGACTCCACAACTTCTCACAAATTTCTGAACATCCTTATACAACTAAGGCCAAAAATACCTCTCCTTCAGAAAACTCAATGTTTTATCAATGCCAAAGTGTCCAACCAATCCACTACTATGTTTCTCCTTAATCAGATTAGTTCTCATTGAACCTCTCAATATGCACAACTGAATACCTTTAAACAACATATCTTCCTGAATGAAACAATCTTCATACTTACTTGATTTATTTGTATTAGGTGATCTGCACACTATAAACTGCTCTGAAAAATTAGGGTCACTTTCATACAAATTCTTCATGTCATCAAAGCCAAGAACTTCAATTCTCATTTAAGTCAACAAAGATCTTCTTCTACTTAATGCATCAGCAACTCTATTAGAAACTTCACTCTATTGCTTAATCACAAATGTAAAACTTTGTAGATACTCTACCCATTTCATATGTCTCTGATTCAACTTGTTTTGACTACCCAAATATTGTAAAGCCTTATGATCAGTATACAACAAAAATTCATTTGGCATCAAGTAATGCCTCCATTTCTTTATAGCTTGCACAATAGCTTAGAATTCTTGATGATAGACAAAATATTTTCTCTTTGCATAATTCAACTTTTCACTAAAGAAAGCAGCAGGTTTACCTTCTTCAGTCAATACAACTCCAATTGCACTTCCACTTGCATCACATTCAACTTGAAATACCTTATTAAAATCAGGTAAGGCTAGCACAGGTAATTCAGCAATCTTCAAATTCAAAGCTTCAAAACTCTTATCAGCTCCATGTGTCCATTTGAATTCTCTTTTGTCTCCTCTCATTGTTGCAGTCATAGCATTGCAAATAGAACTAAAATTTTTGATAAAATTTCTATAAAAACTTGCTAATCCATGAAATGATCTTACCTCAGTAACATTCTTAGGTGTAGGCCAACTCAATATAGCTTCAACCTTCTTTGGATCCATCTTCAAACCATCAGCTAAAATCACAAAACCCAAATACACAACCTCTTCTTTCATGAAGGAACACTTCTTCAGATTTATTAGCAAATTTTCCTCTTTCAATCTCTGCAACACTTGTTTTATGTGCATAAAATGTTCTTCTCTGGTTTTACTGAATATTAGAATATCATCTAGGTATACAATCACACATTTATTCAATAATTTCTTCAAAAATTCATTCATCAATCTCATAAATGTACTTGGTGCATTAGTTAAACCAAAAGGCATACCCAACCACTCATACAAACCTTGTTTTTTCTTGAAAGCAGTCTTCCATTCATCTCCTTCTTTGATTTTGATCTGATGATATCCACTCTTTAAATCATTTTTGGTGAAATAATTTTCTCCACTCAAAAAATCCATTATGTCATCCATTCTCAGTATAGGAAACCTATACTTGACTGTGATTTTGTTTATTGATCTGGAATCAGTGCACATTCTCCATTCTTCTTAGGTGCCAACACAGCAGGTACTGCAAATGGACTTCAAATTTCTCTGATTAAGATTTTGTTCAACAATTCATGAACTTGTTGGTTAAGCTCTTCATTTTTTGTCGGTGTTAACCGATGAGGTGCCTTATTTGGTAAACTATCTCCAGGAATCAGATCCATACAATGACTGATATCTCTGATTGGTGGCAAACCATGAGGCACAATGTCTGAAATGATTTCTTTATATTTAGTCAACAACTTCTCAACTTCTACAGGTATGTCATCTTCTGTATTCTTACTTGGTTTGTTAGGAATCAAAGTATAACAAATATCATCTCTTTTCAGATGTTTAACAAACTGTCTACCTTCCATCAGACAAACTTTCATAGATGTACATAACTCATCAATAGATTCTTCAATCAAGGGTAACAAAATTTGCTTCTTCCCATCAACCCAAATAGAATATATATTCAGCCTTCCATCATGTATAGCATGCCTATCATATTGCCAAGGTCTACCCAACAAAATAAGACAACAATCCATTGGCATAATATCACATAACACCTTATCATAGTACTTTCCAATTTTCAGATTCACAAAACACTGTTCACTTACCATTAGTGTGTGCTCATCTTTGATCCATGAGATCTGATAGGGCTTTGGATGCTTCATCCTCTCTAACTACAACTTTGAGACCATTTCTTCTAATGTTAGATTCTCTGAGCTTCCACTGTCAACAATGACTTTCTAAACCTTGTCTGCAACTCTACATCTGGTTTTGAACAAACTTCTCCTAATAGGATCTTGCTTATCTTTCTCACTCCATAGTATCCTTTTGATCGTGAGATTACTTTTAGGTTCATTGGATGTCTCCTCTTGAGCCAAATAATTTCTGCTACTACTACCACCTTTCTTTCTTGCATCTGTACACTCAAAGGATTTGTGTCCTTCTTCACCACAATTGTAACAAGTTACTTGGAATCCTCTTCTGCTATAACCACCTCTGGAGTAATTACCTCTTCCTCAGTATAAATTTCCACCTTTCCATTCAGTCTTTCCTTTATCTTGACTAGTGTTTGTATTCAACTTGTCTGGTTCAGATCTACTATTTTCACCATGAGATCTGCCTCTTCCTCTAGGGAATCTACCAACTCTACCTCTCCATCTTTATTCATATCTTATATTCAAATTTTCTTCAAATTTTAGGGAAAATTGATATGCCTCTTCAATTCCTTCCATCTTGATGAAAATGATCTCATCTTGTATGGAATTCCTCAAGCCATTCAGATATCTTGCAACTCTTTCTCTTTCTATGTCCAGATCTAATGTCCAATCTCTAAAATTCTTCAGTATAGTCTTTGACTGACTTATCTTTCTTCTTCAAACTTTGCATTCTCCAAACTAGGTTAATCTAATAATCACAAGGAAGAAATTTTCCTTTTAATTTGTTCACCATTTTATTCCATACCTTGATTTTTTCTTTACCTTTATTCTTTGTGTCCAATTGCAAGTGTTCCCGCCATAAGGATGTATGACCTTTTAGTTTTGTGCTTGCAATCTTGATCTTCTTGTCTTCTGCAACATTCTCATATTCAAAATATTTTTCCATCTCAGTGATCTAGTCAATCAATTCATCAAAATCTAACTTTCCACTATACTTAGGAGGATTAAACTGAGGTGTGGACTTCAAACTTGTCAAAGCTCTCAGGAATATTTCCTCTTCTTGATCCATCACAAGTACAGGTGCAGCTTCACCTTGAACCTCTTCAAATTCATCATCACTAATATCTTCAAGGTGTCTTCCTCTGTGCTAGGTTATCTCAACAACTTCCTATCTTGCAGCCATTTGTCTAAGCATATTAGCCAGACCTTGATCAACATTTCCTCTCCCATGAACCATCTTGAAACTCTCTACAATTGTAGGTCAGATCACACTCTGCCACCTTACAACAAATATATTTAGAGTTTACAAGATGCAACCATGGATCTCAACTCGCTCTAATACCACCTGACATAAGGAGGGACAACAATGGGGCCTAGGGCACACCCAAAACCATCCAACTTGCAGATACAATGCGGAATTAAACAACAACACAGTGAGAGAAGAGAAATGCAGAGATCTTTATCACTAATAATTGGTCAAACTCAATACATGCTAGGCTGTAAGGCCTTCTTGGTTACAGCCATATACAATAGAATGTATTACAAATGATCTTCTTATAACAAAGATCTCAGATCTTCAATATCCTAACATTTTCCTTCTTGCTCTAAGCATGATCCTGACCTAAGAACATACAAAAGAATATATACAAGAGTCCAACAAAGTAGTCGGCTCTCAAATATAAAGGTGAGACCCAGATTTAGGTCCACATAGATCCCAATGAGAGACCCCACATTAATTTAGCCATAGAAATTAAGTGTAGAAGTCGGCCAGATCAAGAAAACACATGTTGGGAACGCATCACCGAAAATCAGCAAACCGTCGGTAAAGCATACCCGAGTAATAGAGAAAACCATCGGTAAGGCATCACCAAAATTCATCGGGAAAAGTATCATTGCTAATAGAAAAAATTTCGGGAAAAGCATCACTGCTAATAGAAAACTCATCGGGAAAAGAGGTCACCGACACCTGTCGGTAAAGCCAGAACCCAACAGACAAAAAACAACTAGAAAAACATAAGTAAACCTCTTTTTGGTTGAGCAGGATTGCCAGGAACCCAAGATGTTCTTGCACCAAGGAGCACACGAATCTCTAGAAGGATTCAACCTTGGTGGACAATTAGGTAGTAGTGTCATAGTGTGACGGTTGAGGTGGTGGGTTACTTGGGAAAGTGGCAGCAACTCCTAGAGTCAAGGATGACAATCGTCCAGCCATGGATGACTGGAAGAAAGGTACTCCGGAGGGTTGTGTCAAATGTTGTTGCATTTGTTGCGATTGTTTTGAGAGAATGTATTCTAGACCCAGAATTATCTGGGCTTGAGATGGTTAAACGTACCAGGCCTGTTGGTCGGTCGGTAGTGGGCCCATGGTTATTGTTGGGGCACCCATTTCTGAATTGGGGTTGTATCCTCCCACGTAAGGAGTTTCATCAGGAAACATATTGAAGGTTAAGATTTTTTGAATCCTGTCAAGAGCATTTCTCAATCTGTGAGACAACTCTAGGGCTAAGTTGTAAACTTTCACCAAAGTACCCTGGTCATTAGCGGTGGTAGTTCTCTAGAGGAGAGTAGCAACAAGGGGGTCCATGTTGTTTAGGTATGTCTAGATGGTCACATCAGTGGATGGGATGAAAAGGCCTGTGCACCACTTCAAAGCACATTGGAACTGATGGTTGAATGTAGCGAGAGGCTCATTCGGTTCCTTCCTGATGGAAATAAACTGGCTATGGGACCAAGTTGGGTCCATGTGAACATAAAAGGCCACCAGAAAGGCATCTTCTATATCTTTTCAACTATTAATGGAGTTGGTAGGAAATTTTAGGTACCATTTAAACTCATTTTGTCCTAAAGATAGAGGAAAAATTTGGGTTACAATGTCTTGATGTTGTATCCAATGTCTATTCATGGCATCTTTGTAAGCCTAGAGGTGTTCTTTTGCAGTTCGGGGGCCTAGATGCTCATATTTTTGGCAGATCTTCTTCGGATGCAGAGGAAGATCATTAGTAGTGCTAGGGAACTACCCTATTGGGGACCTAGTATTACTAAAGTAGGTAGCCATCAAGACTCTTTGGTTTTGGCTGGGTTGGAGGTCAGTCCCCAGGATTATCTGAGGGATTTTGGTATTCTAGTGTGTAGCAAATCTCAAGATAAAATTGGTTAGCTGTCTCATTTGTCGGGTCCTTTTCTTTCAGATGAGAGGTCTGAGCTCTACAAAATCTCTAGGAGTCAGGGTGGATCAAAGGATTATTTCAAAGTGTAGGGGTGAGAATGACCCTATCCCGTGAAAAGCGTAGTTCCTAAAACTACTACTTGGGGAGCCCTTAGGTGGTATAAAATCAAAAAATTTTGAGGGAGATGAGCTTATGTCCTCCTTCTAGTGCCAATTTTTGTTGATGGGACCTCGTGATAGGCTATGCCAATAGAGGTAAGTTGTCAACAGGTATCGGGGTACCGGAAAACACTGCCTAAAGATTTTTACCAAAGAATGAATTCTCCTAGCCTCCAAGCACCTGGTAGTCATGTCTCAACAGTACGGGGGAGCTAAGTTAGGTAGGTGAATGTTGTTTGAGGGGATAGCTAGTTTAACTCATCTTTTTCAGGGATTTTAAAAGGGACAAGGTTTCCTGCAAGCACTTGGATTATCAAAGAAAACTCAAAAGATAGATCAAGGTTAGACGTATATTTCTAATTATATTTCTGCAATATATATTCAAACATCAAACAATTCTCCAATGCAAGAAAAATACACTAAATAACAAATGCACAATGAACCAATGATTCATATGCATTCAATAGCAAAGGGAGCTAAGATCATTAATCTAAACTAAAATATAGGAGCAAAGGACATAAGAAAACATAATACACAAAAGATGTTTGCTAACTTTAGAGATCATAACAACAACAACAACACATGGCCATAAGATGTTCTTCCTTCTTTCATTAACTTGAAAATGTTCTAGCATCACTGGCAAGTACATTCATGGCTCCAAGGGAGCACTCTAAGCTACTAAGAACAACTGAACATTGAGCTATTGAGAACAACTGAAAGTAAAATGCTATTTGCAATGAACTTGAAAATACTATCCTTCTATTACTATTGGATTGCAAAATCATCAATTTCACTGACCCTTGTTATGGCACCAGACTTCTTATTTATACACAAACTTGACCTAAAATTTGACCTAATCTACTTGTACATTTTCTGAATATAATACATTATTCATTACCGGTACTACCTGCACCACTTACAATTACCTTGAGATGTATAGAGGTCTAACAAGATAGAAGAAGAAGATAGAAGAGAAATCTAGAAGAATTGGCCTAGAGAAGAGAGTCGAGGTAGTTATGGAAGAAATTTTCTTATCTCAGTAACCTAGGATACATGCCTCATTAATGTAAATTATGGCTCCTTGTCTTTGATGCACACCAGGTAGTAAATGAGGGAGTGGGTCCTTGGGAAAATCATCTGTGAGAACCATCTCTTCTGCCTGATATGTCATTATCTAGATCACATACATTCTGACCTTTATTAATTGCTTGACAATGATTATTTGGCTCTAGGGACCCTTGATGCATATTGTTGTGAATGAATACAAAACTTGGACCTAGAATTCCAAAGTCTAGGAGCTTACGCTCAAAGAATAACAAATTTGGAAAACTTCACCCTGCTAGCAAAAATCTTCAGAGATCGGAGGACTTTATTGCCTTTGAATCTTTTGAATTCCTCCAAGATCTAGAGGATTCCTTCTTCATCTATCTCTTTTATACAATTTTGGCATTCTTTGGCTACCTCTAATTATTT
Organism: Thuja plicata; assembly: GCA_018584345.1. Taxonomy (NCBI): domain Eukaryota; kingdom Viridiplantae; phylum Streptophyta; class Pinopsida; order Cupressales; family Cupressaceae; genus Thuja; species Thuja plicata. The sequence continues at coordinate 2,318,906 of MU226505.1, read as the reverse complement.
TCCCACATCCTGGGCACCCTCTTTGAATTTTGCGGCCACCTTTGTGGCATCATGTGCTTGGATCACCATCCGGGTGAGGTGTGACATTTTCACCCCATCAAAATATCCAGGAGTCTGGAACCGTGACTCCATTATCTCGTCAAATTTTCTTACAACAAAATCCACCAGAGTGCATGTCTCGATGTTGAAGGGATTGACTACTGAAACCCTAGTAACAAATTTTGAGTATAAATTAAAAGAATTCTGAATTGTTGGGACTTTATCCTTCAAGGCCACTACTAGTTGCTTTCTCATCTCTATTTTGAGACCAAGTATGGAATGTTGGACCCGGAGGAACTCAAAATGTTCATCCCCCAAAATTTGTGTCTCTATGACAATATCCTCCCCGATGTTCATTTTTTCCTCTAGCTCACTGCTCCATTCTTCATATTTTTCCATCTCTTTCTCCCACTGGGAAAAAATGTCATTCACCTAGCCCAAGATTTTGTTTTCCTGGTGGAGGTTCAAGAGTGTAACCACAAGGAAGTGCCTTATGACTCCTATCTAATCTGTCACCCAATCGTCGATAGCTTGCGCTTTCTTCTTCATGGTTGTAAGTGCATCAATGTCACCCTATAGAAGTGATGTCCCGAACATGGAAGCCTCCAGGGGAATCACTGTTAGAGGTTGTGCCAATTCTGTAAGAAGCCTGAGGAGATTGGCATTTTCTTTTCTCTCCTCCTTTAGGATCTAGGCCTATTTATGATATTGAGCCTCAATTTCCCAACTGGACTCTCTCAACAGGACTAATTCTCCCTCTTTGTCTCTCCTCCCTAGAGGAACTTCTATAATTGTATATTCTGTAGCCCCTACTGTTTCCTCTTCTCCATCTGGGGGAGGTGTCACTACCATCGCGATGGTATTGCCTCCTGAACCGATCCAAAGGGTATGGATGGTCTGGGACTTCTTGGGCTTTTGAGCTTCTTGGTTTTGTGCCATCATTTCGGCTAGAGAGAGGAGCTCTCACTACTGCCTGGGCCTTCCTTTTTCTTGACTCTACCAGCCACTATGGTGGTGGGGGTGGTCTTATAGCTAGGTCTTGGATACTTTAGTTTCCCTTGGGCACTGGCCACACTTCTTTGGCATCTGTAGTCTCTGTGGACTCCTTTTCTCCTCTCTTAGGATTTCCTATTTCTACCACCTTAGTGGAATTTTCATCTTTAGTTTCAGGACCCTTCCTTCCCCGGCACCTATGACATATTTATCCATGTTTCTGGGGTTCTCCCCCATGTACGGTTGTTGCTAGTTCCCTTCGACATTATCTGTTAGGACATTCTCCTCTGAGGGCACATTTTCTAGAGGGGACAAAGGTGTTTGACCCAGATCTGACTCTTGTGTTGCATAGACCACCTTGTCAAATGTCAGATTCTGGGATACCTAATCACCTAGATTTACTAGAGTAATTTGGAGCATGAAAATTGGGGGTACGATTGTTCTTGAGGGTCCAGTTTCCCTAGCCATTGTCGACTTCTCATCTTGTGTTTTCCTTCCTTCTATTTTGGTCCCCGAGACTGATGTTTCTTCAATGCTTGGTATATTTATCCATTCCTTCTCCTAGATCTCTTCTTCCGGGGAAACCTCTTATTTTCTTTCTCCCTCTCTAGAGATATTTTCTACAAATTGCACATCGATCTCTTCCACTATCATCTCCACATCTTCCTACAGGTTTACCAGATCATCGGTCTAGAAGATGTCATCAAAAATATCATGGGGCGGAGATGCCTAGGGATGATCCTCTACTTCAGGGGAGAAAGGGATAAGCTCCACAAGAATTTTGTTCAATTTCCTGGGGCTTATGTCTATGCTTAGTGGAGGATTATGTACCCTCATTTTCTTTCTCCATGTTTGTAGCGGCACCCTGACGTCTAGAATAGCTGCACTCTCCTCCTCTGTATCCACTACCTAGCTCATAAGTGTTGCAAGAGAAGGGGAGCCCGTAGGAAGGGAAGATCCCACCGAAGTGACTGGGAGACCAAGGGAGAGCCTCGTGCTAATTGTTTCACCCAGCTATCATGATGAATTAAGCTGGGTGTGGAGTTGTTCCATTATTGGGGATGGAACTGAAGACTAGACTAGGGTCAGGGTGCTCCCTTTTTCTTTCCCCTTATCTCTATTTTTTTTGGCTCTTCCAAAGTCAGAGGTGGATGCCTGCAAAACTTGACCATCTCTACGAACGCTCTTCCTGCATACTTTTTCAAAATACTCATGACTACACTGCACAATGCCTTGGGTGACATCCTCTATCGTCAAAAATTTTGGGGTGTCCCAATCCACCGGAAGGAGATACATCTTGTCAATCCCATGTAATTTGTATGATGGGTCCTCCAAGTGCCTGCTATTAGAAAATTCCTTTGGGAAGGTCCAAAGGCTGAGGCTCTTCATCATTCCTTTTGTCATCCTTTCATATGTCCAACCCCAGACGTCGAAGTCATCTTGGAAATCTACCAAAAAATCCTCTAAGTGAGGCTCGAGGGGTATTGACGCCTGGGGTAATGCTATGTTTATTTTCTGAGTGGATCAAAATTGTTCCGCGCTAGATAGAATTCCGCTAGCCCGAGACCTTTTAACTCATTATCAACCTGTTTGGCCACTGCAAGGCTACAAGAATAATTCCCACAAGTGATTGGGAAAGGGATGGAGGTAAATTTCTTGACTCCATAAATTACATTGAGCTCCAGGATTTGCCTAGAAAAATCCATCAAAATAATCCTATCCCCATAATGCTTGGGAAATAGGTAGGGCTTGCCAGAGAATCCGGTCACCCAAATATAAGAATGTTGTTGAAATTGAATAAAATAATTTCCATATGAACTCACCAAGGCCATAGCCTCCTTTGACAGTCGGTAACCGGCATCCTGAGATGATATCAAAATGTTGTAGTAAATGAAGGTATCATTTACTCGACAAAAATTGGGGAAGTTGGATTCCCATTAAATTTGGGGAAAATGATCCCAAGGCGCACTCTAGCCAGGCCTGGTCCCAAGGATGCCCACTGTGAAAAAAACTCAAATTCCAGGTCTCTGCTGTGCTAGTGCCCATAGAACATACAAAGTCATGTAGAACTTTGAGTTCTCACTGACCTTGTTCAGTTGGAAATCTACATGATTGACAACAATGGTTGCCCAGTCAAAATTCTGCCCATTGGTGGTGAGGATGTATAAAAAGTAATACATCTAGACTGAGAGATCTCGGGCATGTGATTCCCTAAAGACCCAGCATAGAAAGATGATCCCCGCCTGCATGGTTTCTTTGAAATCTATGCGGTGGAACTCCCACTTCATCTTTTTATAATATTTCCTTGAAGTCTTCAGCCAGTGGGTATTGAGGTGTTGTTAGGTCACCTATTGTACATTATTAAAATCTTGCAATGATGTGGATTGGGAGATGATGAAGAACTGGGGGATTCCCAACCCCAAAGAAAAAGTAGCAGCATCAAGATACACTAGGGGCATTGGGTATCCCATTGGAAGGGGAGCAGTATGTATAATGGCCCAAATGGTGGTGTTGTAATGTTTGAATGGAGTTGGGATCAACTTTGGGGCCTGCACAAAGTAGGGGAAGTAGGCATCTTTAATGATGTCAGAGGCGGCCACGTTCTTTGCCATACTATCTCCGGTGCAATGTTGAGTGAACATTGTTCTTACTTGGCCCTGTAATTTGGCCCATGGTCTGACCTCAGTGTCGGTGATCAGTTGTAACTTTGAATCCACCTTGGATCCCATGAGGACACCATCCTTCAGATATTTGGATGTGAGCGGGAGCTTTTCTAGTGCTTTATCGGCCCTTGTCTTGGTGGTCGCTCTCATTGAAGTGGTTGGGAGTTTTGGACTTCCAGGAGGGATAGCTACCTCAGACTTGTTGAAATTTGAGTTGTTGATAGCTTGCAAAACAAGACAACCATTAATACAAGTAATAACATGTAATAATTTTTTGGGTTTCGAAGATTTCATCGCCATTTTGCACCTGTCCTCAAAAAGATGTTAGCTTACATCAAATCCTAGAATGTCATAAACAAAAGCTTACTTTGAATTTGATCAACACCCAGGGGTCCCAGGGGTTCTAGTTCATGTGACAAATGTAATGAAGGCCATGGGATTACATGGAACCCCGAGTCTAGAGAAACTAGTCGTTATTGAAGTGATTGGGCAATAAGCTAGACTGGGCTGACGTGGGTTGTCACATGGTCATGCAATAAATAGAGTAATGGCATTTAGGGTGCCAGTTGTCTCGACACAGATGGAATGAATGCCACTTGTGATCATTTTAAAAGATTGCACATTGGTAATTTAATCCTACCATCAATGTCATAGCGATGGGAGGAGAGAGAAAGGCTGAAACTCAAACAGGCGAGGTGTCGAGTTTGAGTCTAGAAAAAACAAGGTGGATAAGCTCGAATTGGTTTCAACAAAACAAAGGGCATGGTGAGCTCACCATAGGACAGGTTAAACCTGACAGGATCCACAAACTATGCATGTAAATTTACAGGAAACTATACAGACTGCATGCTATACATATTATTTACACAAACCTCTGAAGAATAGGAGGTCAAGGAACTAATTTATACAAGCTACCTCACAGACATAGAAAAATTTACAACCACCTATAGACAACTACTTACAAGTGTACAAAGATTTAAAGAAACCTATAATATTTACATTATCTACACTATTTACAACTACACAGAGGGCCGACAACCCTCTTGCAGAGCCATCCCACCAACAGGAGGCAACGACGAAGACCAGAAAACAAAATGACAAACAAAGAAAACCAGAAAGGGAAAGAACAAAATGTGAATCGAAAGAAAGTGAAGAACTAGAAGGGCCTAACTTAAAACCAAGAATGTAGAGGGAAGGGCACATGAGGAGTTCTACAAACAGATAGCTACATGGACCATGAACACACTGAAGACCCTGCAGGATAACTAGAAGCACGCACAAGCTCAAACACAAACATCACTGTTAAACACTCAAGGCAAACGTACTTAGCTCACTGGTAATTTACACAAATCAATTTTAATTGCTCTTACTCACTCTGAGGGTAAATGTTTCACAGAAAATGTAACAATGGGAGGTGAAGTTCAATTTATATCATTTAGGTTTGAAACATACCATTCCCTTCCACAAATTTTGAGAAGAAGGCAAACCTCTAAACTCCGGGTCCAGGGATCTCATACAACCATATCCTCTAACTAAAGAGGATGCAATGGCACAAGAATCCCAAAGTCTGGAATCTAGCTAGCAAAAAGAAATAAAACACTCTGGGATAGGCCCCAGAGTAAGGAAGACCAAAAAGAAAATGACCACAAAGTCCCCGAGGAGGCAAAGGTCAGAGAAAACAAAAAGGAGACCGAAAAGAAACAAAGGAAGAACCAAAAGAGAAATGGGGGACCCAAAATTTTTCCAACAAAATGTAGGCATGGGTATGTAGGGCATAACAGAATGTCATATGGATTAAATGGGATTTAGAAACAAAATGACTAAAGAAGGAATGGTTGTAAGGAATAAAGCAAGAATGGTTTGTAAAGGCTATTCCCAAAAAGATAGTATAGACTTTGAAGAAACATTTTAGAACTCATTTTTCTAGGATTGAGGAAGTGATATTATTGCTTGGTTATGCTACACACAAAGACTTTAAGGTGTATCAGATAGATGTGAAATCTGCATTTCTAAATGGAGATTTAGAAGAAGATGTATAATTGAGTATCCTAATGGATTCTCTTTAACAGATGATGAGGACATGGTTTACAAATTGAAGAAGGCTTTGTATGGACTGAAACAAGCACCTAGAGCATGGTATGCTAGTTTGCACAATTATTTACTCCATTTTGGTTTCATAAAAGTTAATGTAGAGAGTAATTTGAATTTAAGAACTAGTGAAGATGGAATCTTAATAGTTAAAATTTTTGTAGATTATATTATTGTTGGAGGAAATAATGAAATGAGTAAGACATTCTTTAAGGAAATGGAAAGTGAATTTGAGATGTCAATGATTGGTGAAATGAAGTTTTTTCTTAGTTTTCAAGTCAATCAGAACAAGAATGATATTTTTATTTCTCAAACAATGTATCTTAAGGAAATGTTGAAAACGTTTGGAATGAAAGAGTGTAAACCTGTTGGAACACCTATGGTTACTAGTTACAATATTACTACTACTGATGAATCTCAGGGTGTTTTTCAGACAAAGTAGAGATCCATGATTAGAGGCTTACAATATCTAACTCACACTATACAAGATATTGGTAATCAAGTTGGAATTCTGACAAGATATCACATAGATCCTTGAGAGACTCATCTTGCTGCACTGAAGAGAATATGTTGTTGTTAAGTAAGAAGAAGGATTGTATAGCTCATTCTACTACTGAACCATAATATGTTGTTGTTTCTTTAAATTGCACACAAATTATTTGGATGAAGCAGATGTTGAAGGACATTGGGATAACTTTTGAAGAGCCAATGGTTATTCATTGTGATAACACTAGCACATCATGAATATGTCAAAGAGTCCAGTTATGCATTAAAAAACCAAACATATTTCAATCAAGTATCATTTCATGAGAGACAAGGTTTCAGGGAAGGAGATTAGATTAGAGTATATCAGCATAAAGGAGAAAATAGCAGGTACATTTACAAAACCTTTCCCAAAAGATGCCTTTGAGTATCTTAGAGGTATGCTTAGGGTGAGAGACCCTCCTTGTGAGAACTAATAGATGTAGGAATGCATCAGTCTATTGGACTTCAGAGCTATATCATTTCAAAGACTTGATGTTTGGATCCACTCCTCAGGGTGAGTGATCACAGGAACAAAATATAATACATTTGGTCGTTTAAGCACCTAGTTTCTGCAAGCATGAAGATTTGAAAAAGATACACCTTGTAGAGGTGATATGGTAAAAGATAGAGTAATGAAACCCTTTTCCATTGATGTCAAAGGGGGAGAGATTTAGTGGAAAATACCTACTATTTTAGGGAGAGCTATGAAGAGGATATTGAGAAATTTGTATTAAGATGGGTACTTTTGGATTGATGGATTTTCTCATGTGTTTCCATCAATGCCAAAGGGAGAAATTATTAGAATTGGCTTATGTTAGATTTGTTGGCATTCATTTTTTTCATTAATGTCAACACATGTTCAGTTGAAGTCTCAGTCAGACTGGTTGTCTCAGGCACAGGACTGACTAACAATCGTGTACATATACTTTATGGAATCTCAGAGGATACAAGAAAATATATGTATTAAGGGATAAGATGAGATCTTATATATAAGGTCTCTTGAGTTTATGTTTTTGTTTGGATGAGTTACATCAGTTTGGAGAACACTATTTGCAGAAAAGTGACTGAGAATTATGACAGTGTTAGTCTCTGAGTTTTGTGGTTAATATGGATGCGAGCACATGTCATGTTATGCGAGATTTGGGAGTGTCAACATACATTTTGAGGAATGTTTTTTATGATTCTTGGGTCACAGGAATCTTGGTGACATCAGTTGTGGCATGTGTTCTAGAGAAGACCTATTTGTTGCCAACTTTAGAGATGAAGCCTATGTTATGGATGATGAGAATGGATTACACATCTTGGATTATATTTGATTGATATTTACTTGTTCAAGGTATTGTGTGTGTGTTAGAAATGGGTTATGTAATTGTTTTTCCATTGGGGAAGTCTTATTTGGCTGACCTAATTGCTTTATTTGTAATCTGTATAAAGGAGAGTTATTTTATTTTATGGAGAGAGGGTGTGGAAACTGTGAGCTTGTCTTTGAGAAGCCTGCTAAATGTAGAGAAGAGATAGTGATTGATAAACTTCAATGGAACTATTTAAGAAAAGATAGTTTCTATCAGTCATCTCACTCGATATTATATCTTTGTATATCCATATCTCGAATAGTGAGTCTTGAAGGTGGATTAAACCTTCTTTAGGTAGTGTGCCTTGGCAGTGAGCCTATTTTTTCTCTTGACTCTTAACAGGGTTTTTCCTTTAATAGAGACTATTTACTATATGTAATAATCAACTCCTAAAAGGGATAAAGGCTACTATAATTTTAGTGCATTATTTGTGGGTGCTAATTCCCACCGCAGTTTTTCTGTTAACAGGGTTTCCTCGACAATAATTGGTTGTGTTATAGTGTTGTTGTTATTGTGTTCAATATTGCATTTGTCATTTGATTTATAAAATTAGATGTTTGTGGAATACAACTGATCCCCACCCCATCAGTTGTATTGATGGTCTATTATTGCTAACACTAATATAATAGCATAAAAGAAGAGAGAGAGAGAGAGAGAGAGAGAGAGAGAGAGAGAGAGAGAGAGAGGAGTGTGATTACCTTGCCCAGTAAGATATGTGTGTCTTATTGTGAACACCACAAAATATAGAATTGAATGGTCTAGAAGGTTTATATGTTGTGCTATTCAATCCTATCAAAACTTTCACCTTCTAGTGGCTTTTCCTACTTGTATATGTGTACTCCTCATGAATTGATAAACATATATTAGCCATGAAGAATTTTTTGTGTGCACACCCCATGGATCAATCAATCTGTCACCATGGGATCTGATTGTGTTTTTTCTCTCTATGAATGGATTAGGGTCCATTATACACAGAGAAAAATGTATGTAATTATGCATCCCATGGATAGGTAAGGATCACTTATACCCATCAAGGATCAGTTAAAAAAACAAATAAAAATGTATAAAAGGTTGTACAAGAGAGGCCATATGTACGCCCCCTCCTTATGATGGCTACATAGTAGATATGATAATGAAGAGATTCAAGGATACCTACTTCCATCAATAAGGAGATACCCTTAAACAAAAATATATGCCACATTCTTAGTTAAGAGAGTTGACTCTTAGGGGCTAAGAAAATAGATAATGCCATAAATGATTACAAACCACTACATTCTAGAGATTTCCATGCTTTCACACACATAATCAAGTGAAGATATAAAGTAGATCAATACACAAAGAAGATCTAAGTAAAAGATGCAAAGAAAGATCACACAAAGAAGATCTAACTACCCAATCAAAAGATATAGACAACGAAGGCGTCGAGTTGACCAAAATGTGACATGGGAAATAGGTGCACTACATTTATAGGAAGAAGACCAAGAATTTTTCACAAAGGAAACTGTTATGCCCTGCATCCCTGTCCCTACATTTTGTGTGCAAAATGTTGGGTCCCCCCTTTTTTTTCTTTTGTTTGTTTTTTGCTTGTGGCTCTTGCCTTGTCTTTCTCCCTTTTTTTTCTTTCTCCAGGGTTTTCTTCCCTATTGTTGTGTTTTGTTTGGTTGGTTTCTCGCCTCTGGGACTCTGGTCCCAGAGGTCGTTCTTCGTTGGGATCCAGATTCCAAACTCTGGGATTCTTCGCCACGAATGCCGAAAGGTGATCGTCACAGAGAATCCCTGGGCCCCGGGTTCAGAGGTTTGCTTGTCCAGAGATTTCCGGAAGGAGGTGGACTGCCTTTTTACCATGGGTATAAATAGAATTTATCTGTCATTTTCACATTTACCATGATTAAAACACTCGAGCACTCAGAGCGATTTCAAAGCGATTTGCAGAGACTTAGCGATAATCAGTGCTTAACACTTCCATCCTTTTCAGGAGATTGTGAGTGCTTCGTGGTGGTGGGTTGTGACCATTTGGAAACTGTGCTATTGTAGATCTCTTGTGGTAACTTCCTCCTTTCCTCCACCTTTCGGCATCCTCAGGTTGGTGTCTCTGTTCCCGCCATTTTCTTTTCATTTGTCTGGTGTTTCTTCTGTCTTGTTTTTGTTTATTGTCTTTCGGTTCTGTGTTTCCTTTTTTTTTTCTAGTTTTGTCACCTGTTGGTGGGTCAGCTCTGCCAGAGGGTTGTCTGCCCTCTATGCAGAAGTGGTAGGTTTTTAGATTATGTATAAAGCTCTATATACTCTGTGCCTTGCCTGGTTTCCTATGGATCTCATTCTGCGGTGTATATATGTGTAGCTTGTGCATATTTGGTGTATATCCCCCCATCCCATGTATATATCCCCTGGTTTTCATGTATATCCTTCTAGGTGGCTTTGCAGGGTGGTTGAGTTGCCTGTGTCATTGGTTTTCTGCCCATGAGTTCATTTCAGGGCAGAAAACCACCTGTTTGAAACTCGGCTCTCGGCCGGTTTCAAACAGGCAATTTTCTCTCTCTTCCATAAAACTAGTCAGACCCTCATTTATGTCCCATGCGCACAATCAATTCCAGCCATGTGGCCTCCACTTTTTGCACGTTCGAACAGTTGGCTCTGTCGTCATCGCCATAACTCCTATTTAATACCTATGCGCATGGCGCCCACGTGGGCTTGATGACTTGCCTTTTTACACATCCTCACCAACGGTTACTTCTCCGGGCTCCGGGTCTCTCCTACCATCATCCACCCCGTGTCTTTACCAAGTATGATAAAATTCTCAGACCTGGATTTTCAATAAAAATCTTAAGTTCATGTGATGCGTATGCTTTTCGGTTCCTTTTGAATAAAAATAACTTTTCAGGAAAAGAAGGCATCACGGTGGTAAGATCTCCAAACCCTAGAATATTTATTTGTTAATACATTCTGACAGTCGCTTTGCCTTGCAGATTTTCAAAGTTCACTTCCCAAGCATGTCTGAAGCATCTGCATCCTCTCCACGTGGAATTCTAGAGCTACCTTCTGCGATGGCTACCAGGGCGGCGGTAAAATCCAAAATGGAAAAGGCCCTAGAGATAATGCCCCTAACCATGAAGTTTGTGCAAGACAGTGTTATTATGGGCTCAAAGATTAAGTCCAAAGTTAAGCTTATTACCGACACCAGCGTTGGGACATGGCCAGAAATGCAGGCCTTAGTAAAAATAATGTACATCCAGTGACAGGCTAGAGATCAGCTGGCAATCAATGTCGGGGACTCTGGAATCCTCAAAGCAGCTTGTTTCCCGTGCTCTATACAATCTCCGGAGCTTATCCTGATGCTGGCCACCAATTACAACTCTTCTATTCGGGTTGTTATGCTCGCAGCCGCAAAACCAACCGGATACCCTACTCCTCTGGTATCCCTCGACCCAGACACATTCCAGGTGAGTCTGGGGATCCCTCAATTTGCCAAGGCTTCAGTGGTTACAAGGTCAGATGCCTTGGCCCAATTCACATAGTTGGAGGACGCCACCTGGGTATACATGAATACCCATTGGCTCAAGGTTCCAAAGAGGGACCCCAAGAGAATGAAGATAGAGGTTTCCAGTTCTGAGTTGAAAGAGAGCATTTAGATGGGAATGATAGTGTTGGCCCGAGTCTTTGGGCAGCCCTCCACCCAAGAATTTTCTAAATAGATGTATTACTTCCTCCTCGGTATCTCCACCAAAGGAGGATACTTCGACTGGGCAGCAATAATTTCCAACCACGTCGACTCCCAGTTCCTTCAACTAGCTAGGGAGAAGAAATTTTACATGTCTTCCTATGTTTTCTGGGCCTTGGCGCAGCAGAGGCCCCACACCCATGGCCTACTTATAGACAGTGTGCTCAGTATTAGCCCAGGACAAAAGGCACCATGGGACCATTTCCCACAAGTTCAATGGGAAGCCAGCTTCCCCAGTTTTTGCTAGGTAAATGATGCATTCATTTACTATCACCTGCTCACACCCACCTAGGATGCAGGATACCACCTATCCTTAGAGGAGATAAATTTGGTCCATAGTTATGGACACTACTACATCCAGTTCCAACAAAATAGTTATATTACGGTCACCGGCTTCTCTGGAAAACCCTACTTGTTGCCCAAAAACTGTGGGGACAAGATCGTGATCTTGGAATACTACAGGCAAATAATGGAGGTGCATGCCCTCTTTGTCTTAAAGAAGATACCTAATATTCCATTCCCAATCATCTGTGGGAACTACACATGCAGCCTAGCCGCCGCAAAAGAGGTGGACAATGAATTGAAAAGCTACAACTTGGAAGAATTTTACTTGGCACGGAAAAATTTTGATCTGCACAGAAAGATTGCAACGGCTTTGCCCTGGGCTTCAGAGCCCCATCACATCAATATGGAGGATTTCTGGGTAGATTTCCAAGATGATGTGGAGGTGCAAAGCTGACACTATGTCAGGATAATGGTAGGCATGATACAAAGGTTGAAGCTCTGGAGGTTCCCGGAGGACTTCTCAGACGCTGCCCCCACTATCGATCCCCAGTACAAGGCAAAGGGGATCGATACAATGACTCTTCCACCGGTAAATTGGGATGTCCAGGAAGGGCCTACAATTGAGGACTTCACTCAAGAAGTGGTCGAGCAAAGTCATGCCTATTTCAAAAGGGTGTGCCCCAGAAGTGCTCGTCGAGCAGCCTAGCCGACACCAAAATTAACTCCGGGGGCTGGGACTTCTTCGCAGAGAGTAGATAAAGGAAAAGAGATAGATACGACCCCTCCTGCGCAAGAATTCTACATAAAAGAACAAATAAAATAGTCTATGGAAGCCTCACAATAGATTAGGGAGAAATTAATAACACCGCTGGCCACTCCAGTACTAATGGCCGAGCCAATTCGTCCCTCTTCCTCCCTGTCACTGGTAGCCTTAATGGTGAAGGAAACGGGGGTGGATCCCACAGAAGAAACAAAAATAAGGGATGTGAGGCCACCCTTGGTTACCCGAAGAAAGAAGAGGCTTAACAAAAAGCCTAAGGAAGAGCCGAGGTTGGGAACTTCCTAGACCCAACAAGTTGAAATCCTCTCTTCCAATTCCCCAGAGCTGCAGAAGGAAACAGAGCCTGCCAAAGTCCTGGCCAGTCCCCCTCCGCAAGAAGAATTTGATGATGTCTTTGCAACTGATGAGTTTGGAAATCTATAGGGGGACACCAGACAAGCAGGGATAGAAGTCCCAATTGCAGAGCAAGAAGCTGCAGAGCAAGAAGCTGCGGAACAAGAGCTTGCATAGGAGCAGGAAAAGCAGGTAGAAGAAAGGGAGCCAGAGCCAGAGATTGCCTCCGAGGCTCAAGAAATGCAACATCTGGGGGTGGCCAAAAAAGGTAGGATGAACCAATGGCATCTACTGGGGGAACCAAACCTTCAGGAATAACCATAACCCCAGCCGCCACATTCCAAGCGCCACTCCCGGGAGTGACCTTTGGGCAGGTAATTACCGCGGCCCAAACTTTAAATCTTGGCCCAGTACCTCTCCTACTACCAAAGGATGGGCCAACAAAAGAAGAAGCCTTGGAGGTAGAGGCAGAGCAACAAGAGGAGAAACATGAAGAGGCAATCCCCGAGGAAGCTGACCAAAGTCCAGACAGAGAAATCAACACAGAAGACAAGGCTGAGGAGATGGAGGTTGCTGAGGAAGATACTGCTAATGAAGAAGAATACACAGGGAAAGGGGTGGATGAGGTCCACACCACTGAGGAGCAATAGCCGCAAGACACTGGGGAAGAACCAAGGGAACAGATTCTGGCAGAAAAGCCACCCTTGCCACCTCAGTGGTTAGTAGAGAGCAGAAAAAGAAAAGCTCCGTCCACTCTCGAAACTCCTCTCTCCCTAGCTGAAATGATGGCTCAGGTCTAGGCCCCACCAAAGGCCAAGAAATCCTAGATGGTTCATACTATTCAAACCAGGCTGGGAAGAGAAACAGTTGCCATTGTGGCGAAACCTCCCCTAGGCACTGATGAAGCAACCACAGAGCCTGGAGATTACAGCGTTGCAGAAGTATCGCTGGGTAAAAGGGGAAAATAGGGTGAGGTGGATTTTCTGAAGGAGGAAACTAGTGCAGTAGAGGCCCGTTATGAGAAGGAAGCCCAAAGGCTCAAAGTAGAAAAGGTGAAAAATGCAAACCTTATGGGGTTTCTCACTGAGCTGGCTTGACCTATCAACGCTGATCCTCCAGAGGTTTCCACCTCTGAAGATTTACCGCAGAGCAACATAGACTCCCTGTGAATTATGAAGAAGAAGGCCTAGGCAGTGGACAAGTGGGTTGCCCTACAAATAGGAAACACCCAGCGTTTCCTGGTATCCACCCTCCTAGATTTATATATGGCCCGACATGTTCTACACTAGGCAGAGACTCTTATTGACCTGTGGGAGGGTGATATCGAGAATTATCAAGCATGGAAGGTGGAGCTTGAAGAACTCCTTGGCCTGGGAGAGGAAATGATTTCTAAATCTAGAATTTTGGGGGTTGAATCATTTGATTTTGTGAAGACCTAACACTCTAGACTTGACCTCACATTGGAGGTAACCAAGCAACTGGTAGGGGCTCTACAAGATAAAGTCAATATAGTAAAATATTCTTTTAATTTATATAAGTCTTTTGTGGCAAAGACTTTTGGGGTTGACCCCCTCAATACAGATACATGCACACCAGAGGATTCAGTTTTGGGGAGTTTTAATGAAATGATGAAGCCCCGATATCAATCCCTAGAAGGGATAGATGGTGCCCAAATGATGAAATTAACACGTATGGTACTTAGTGGCCACGACGCGGCAAAAATGGCTGACAGGTTTAAGGAGAATGTTCTAGACCTGGGGGAACAAATTGAAGTGGCTAAGTACCGAAGGGCTGGCCTGAAAGATGTAGACGAAGATGGCATCTCTTGCCTCCTCCAGGCTTTCAATGATAATAAACAACCTTGAGCTTTCTCCGGAGGCCGGAGAAAACTCAAACATTGGGTATTCTTTATTCTTTTGGGAACGTAAGTTCCTGGATCTTGGAATCCTGGATCCCAAATTTTGTATTCTTTCAAGTGATTTGTGTCCCGGTCCTTGAGGCCGACCGGTCACTTTCAGGAGCAGTTAATAAAGGCTGTCAGAAGGTAGTTGGCTACATCAAGAGGGCGTCGACTCAACCGTTAGTTTTTTGACAGGGTGGTCTTCTCGAGGTGCCATTTGGAGGTACACCTAATGCATTGGAGATAGGGCACTGCACTTCCCATTTATGAGGCATGTAGCCTTGATCCCTAGGGGACCTACTTTCTTCCTTCTCCTTCTTGGCCCTCTTCTCGAGACCGATTCTTCTACTGTATATTCTTGTCTCATTCTTATGGCATGTCAGGCCAATTCCATCTCAAGGTCTTTTGTAGGGTGGCGCAGGTAGTACCGGCCCCCAAATAATGTATTTTATTGAAACATGATGTAAAATAGGGTTAGGGTTAGAAGAGAATTATATAAATAGCCAGACCAGCCCATTTCTAAGGGTCGGCGAAATTGATGATTTTGTTGTCCATAGTAATAGAAAGGTGATTTCTCATTTTAGTTGCAGAGCTCAATGCTCTATTGTTCTATTTTCTTTAGTTAGACGCTCCCCTGGATCCACCATTGTATCACGCACCAGTGCTTGCTGGAAGAGACATTAATAAAGAAGGGAGAATTCTTTGCAATGATGTTGTTGGCATTCCATCTTCTGAGTTAATGGTATTTCATGTTTCATGTTCTTTATGTCTTTTACTCTGATATGTCAAATAGATTAACGACCATTTTCCCTTGCTACTGATAAAATATTAGCTGATGGTTGGGTATTTCTTCAGTATTTAGTGTAGTATATCAGAGTATTGTTGATGTTCTGAATGTTTAAACATGACTATAGTTAGATGAAGTATTTCTAACCCTGCAGGATCTTTTTCATTTTATTTGCTAAGTGTGGAATGCTAGGGGAAACCTTACCTAATTGAATCTCTGAAGAGAATGATTTGAAGAAACCAGCTATCCCCCTCAAAAACAGTCACTTATCCCTACCGAGCCCCGCACCGTCGTGACCTGACACCCAGGTGCTTGAAGGCCCGGGGAATCTAACTTCCCCAGATAACCTTTGTAGGTGGATTTGGCCAGTACCTCCGGTACCCAGTGACAACTTATGACTGTTGGCAGACCCGGTTAGCAAAACCCCATCAATAGAAACCCAATTAGCACATGGTGAAGTGCATATTCATCATCTTCTCAATGTTTGGGGCTTGGGTTTTGTTCCTCCTTTCTTTAAGGGAAGGAATCGTAAAAACTTTGAAATATGATGTCTGAATGTAAATACTATGAAATGACAAAGAAAAGGATATACTCACCTTGAAGGCTAGTAGAGAATGTACATTCAGATAAGAAAATAGACTGTCAAACCATATCAGAAACTAGAACATACCTAGACTTTAATCAGAAAGCTGAGATCTACAAATTAAGAAAATATGAAGGACCTAGGAACATGTCGACTTGGATGGTATAGGTGGACTTGGGTACAAATCAAGGTCAACCATCACCTACACTACTAAAAAATCTAAGATCCAAAGGTCTGACGAAAATTGTAACCCTAAATCAACCAAATTTGATCCTGAGAACTTGAAAATCTTCTCCCGCATGCAATAAAAAGGGAAATTTGTTAGTGGGGAGGGGCTTTCCTTGGTAAAGCTGTGGTTTAGGAATTAACCTTGAATTGAAATAAAGGAAATGCTACCATGTAGTAAAGATTAGATCAAAATAATGGAATATATCATACCATGTAGATAGAATTGTGCTTAATATGTGATTGAATATATGTTAATGCAATAGCCTTGACTGGACACAAAAACAAAAAAGAAATCATGTAAGACAAAAATTCATGTATGGATGCAATTTAATTAGCCTCAATGTGAATAAGAAGAATAAATATTGAATGTGTGAATGTATATCCCCTCCTTAGATGGAAAAAATCCTTTGTCTCGAAAGATGCTAGATTTATAGAAGGAAATGGATTCTTGATTGAAAGGATGTATTCAATGGATGATTGCTTGAAATCACAAAAAGACCTTTGTGTTTCTTCAAATAAAGTGAGAAGGCCTCATTTTATACCAATTTTTGGTATCAAAATCGAAAGGGTCAACTGCACTAGGTGGGAAAAGTCCAATACTTTGCATTAGGCCTTTGAGCCAATCAAAATTCACATCCTGGGGTACAGGTTGAGGTTGACCTATACCAGTTATAGTTCAAGATCAACCTGTACCTGAAGGTGAAAATCACAAGTCAAAAGTCCTAGATCCCTAGAAGTATTGAGGACGTCAAGGGGAATATGGTGAAATAAACGGGAAATTAGTCGTAAATTCATTTAAATCTATGAGGGAAATTAATTTTGTTATTGGAGGGATAAATGGGAGATGAAGCATAGAAAATATAGCCAACCTAGAATTTTGTGCAATATTGGAGGAATATAGAGGACCTTGATTCAAATTATGGGGACAATTCAATGCTTTAGGAGGTCCTAAATATGAGAAACACACTAAGGAGGGCTAAAAGGTCCCAAAAAGTGTACAAAAGAAAGTGCTTACTTTTTGAAAGATGGTATAGTTCTTTTTTATTTTTCTTTAGTCTTTTTTCTCTTATTTATTTTTATTCCTTTGCATCTACCACCTTTTTCACTTTGCATGACTGCCTCTCCCTACCCCTTTAAATTTATTGAGAGTTGTTCTTAGTTTGCATATTACATTTTCACATCTCTTGCACTTTCTTTCATCCTAATGATGGATCATGGAGTGTGATCCAAAATATGGATGCTAAAAACACCCACACAATCAAAATCAAAATATTATATTTTGTTTGGCATGTGTAATTGCTAGCGAAGTGACATTTTCACTTAATCTAACTATTTAATTGTATAATGCACAAACTCTTTGAGTTCTTCTTGAAACAGAGCACAATATAGCAATAGTTATGTGTAGATTACTACTGGTATGCATCTCTATTTTCTAAATTAATAAATATATACCTCATATAATCAAGTAGGAAAGCAACTCCGGTCACCTGAATTAGGTTTTATTACTCGTATTACAAATGATCAAGAGTGTATTATAGAACATATCAACCTAAGTCATATATTGAAAGGTTATACTTCTAGAACAGGTAGGCAGGTGCAATAGCCAATTGAACTCTTTGGTAGGCATGGCTTAGATATGGGAAAATCACAAATGGTGAGGAAAATAAGTTGAAAGGCTAGTTATATTATAACTTCTTAGATTTTGATTAAACATACCAATTATTAATTAACAATAACCAAGTGTCTTAAGAGAAAGTAATAAGAAACAAACTAAGTTTCCAGAAAAATGATGTGATAGATAAGGATATTAAAGACCTACTATGTAAATTACAAATTTATTCCAAGGAGTCTAAAAATGATCTTGGCCAAATTTGAGAACTGAGTTCTTGCAAGTAATGAAAGGGATGACTGTCTGGAAAGACAAAAGTAGAATTCTAGATATGAACTAATGAAAGAGTTTAACCTCAAGAAAAATAATGACAAACTCAAGCATTTTGGACTATGATCGTACATATATAAACTTTGTAGCATGAAATCATGATCTACTTGTAAATAAGGGTATGCCCACATCACATATAACTTTTAAACTCTTTACTAGACTCACGTCCTAGGCAAGACTGAGGTTTTTTTCTTCGTTCTTTCCTACCAGTGCCCGCACCAAATAGAGACTCTGTAATTTTTTTATTTATTAATAACAATTTCTTGGCCTAGGCCATTTACCGATAAAAAAAAAGCTTATATTTTAAAAATATATATATATATATATATATATATATATATATATATATATATTTTTCCCCTTCATTCATTCCATTTGTTTTTATTTTTTATCAAATTTTAATCTCTTCCTTCCATATCATCTCCCTTGCCTCCTTTTAAATTTATTTGTAGACTTCAAATCAACATTTTCTTCTTCTACATAATAGATCACTTAGTAAAATCTGAAATATTAAACAAGAAAAATATACACCTCGTCTGCCTCCTTTTAAAGTTATTTCTACACTTCAAATAATTTTCTTATTCTCCATACTAAATAACTTAATATGATCTGAAATATCTAACAAAAAAACATACACAATTTATTTACCAAACCTATATTTCTATATCACCTCATTCGTACCTCTTATTTTATCTTAAAATTCAAAAACTTATCACTAGAAGTCAACTGAAAACCCAAACCATCAATGAAATTTCATTCAGAGAGGCGGATTTGGGCATGAGAAATAATCCCGTCTAGTTGAGAAGAGAGTTACATGATAAAAAAAAAGAAATTTAGCTAAGAGCAAGGATAATAACTAGACTTAGAAACATCATGGTAGTGTTAGTAATAACTGAGAGGGGGGGGGTGAATCCGTGGCTTCAAAAAACATTCTTTATTATAACCACCAATCAAATAAACCTCAGATTATTATGTCCCTTACAAGATGCATGCCATGAAATACTTATAATAATTAACTGTCTGTCGGTTTTCCTTTTCTGACCTTATTCCCCTTGATTACCGATAAGCAGTAAAACTTATTTACTGACACTCAGTAAATATGCAAAGTATACCGATAAATCCATAAATGCATATGTGAAATGTAAAATAGTAAAGTAATAAACCATACACACATAACACATGGATTTTAACATGGAAACCCTGTTAAGGGAAAAACCACTAGGACCGGTACCCCAAATTTTCACTCTTCTGAAGTGAGCCCTATTAGGAGCCAACCTTGTTAAAGGTTACAAACACACTATTAGGTGTGACCTTGTTAGAGGATTTTATACATAGAGGTTGTCACTTAGTATCGGGCATCTCAATTTTCTACCATCCTTGAATCAACCTCCTTCTTAGACTGTCAATAGGCTTTAGGAAAATCTAGCGCTACTTTCATGAATCAACCTTTTTGGCACTCCTTGGGATGTACCTCAATATATAGAAGACTGTTAATTCCTTCTCTATTAAGAGACTTGATGCTTCAATGGTTAAACTAAAACACAATGACCTATTTCTAATGCAACTTGAATTGTAGATTTTTAGATCTATTTAAGTACATTACCTCTCTTATCAATGTATCAATTCAATTCTTTGTGCTCCACACTTTCTTCTCTGTGATATCATGCTTTACTATTCATCGATGTCTGCAGAATTCTTTAGCTCTCCTTCAGCTTGATTGATCAGGATTGTATGAAGTTATCCTTCATCAGTTTCTCTTTAGCATCCTCTTTCTATTCACTCCCCCTTTTTGTTATGATGATGATTCAGAAATGAATTAAGCTTGTCTCTTATATAGACATGATATTCACCATTTCTTGATTCCTGATTCTTGATTCTTGGCTTGAAAAACAATCCAGCCAATTTGATTTAAAGCTTAACTCCCAATTTATCTCGTAGTTATCTTCTTGCCAACTGTACAAATCTTCTTTAAATCAATCACTTAACTCTGGTCGAATAAAAAAATGAAAACAACCAGTTAAGTCTATCTTTAGCTCTTTCCAGCTAGATATTTTTTCATTTTATGAACTCTCTATTCTGTCAGTCAACTCTGCAGTTAGTCATCGGTGACAACTGCCAATTCCATCGGTGTGACTCTAGTCAGCTTCGGGATCTCCGTCTGTTAGGCATCATTGGATTTTACTCATTGGGAAACTTTGTTCTCAGCTCGTCGGGCATCCTGTGATTTTTCTTCATCGGGAAATACTATCTTCTGCTCGTCAGGTATCACTATGACTTTGGTTCTTTGCCTTTACCAATGGGTGCACTCCGTCGATGTTATCTTTCACTTAGTGAATACTTGACATTTATGCATTTCTAAAAGAATAATCTTTGTTCCATTGATTCTCTGAAGTCTTTGGCATTATATACATGACCGTACAGATGATATCAAGTTGACATCAATGACAATGTAAACCATTAACTAATTTAATGTCTTGCATCATCTTCAACTTAACATTATCAAACATTTAATCAGTTACATGTCATCAATCTCTCCCTTTGGCATTGATGGCAACATACAATATTATCACACTATACTATTTCTAATACATTATGAAATACAATTGTTGAGATTCATCAAACTACCAACTGTTTGTTTTGATAACCGATAAAAATGTCTGTCCGCCAGTAAGCTCTGTGTTAGCTTAGATTTGATTCTTGCAGTTCTCTGTGTTTCTTGTTCTGATGTGTTGCGTCCTTTCCTTGTTTCAATATCTCTCTTTTGACTGTTCTTCTTCTTTGATGTCTCTGTCTCTTGTCAGCAACTCTCCCTATATATATGATCTCTCCCTGTTGGAGTAATCTGATGATGGATAATATTTCTTCTTTTTATAAAGACTATGATAATATGGATACTTTTTCTCCCTTTGAAAACAATGCCAAACAAATATCTCACAGATATCTAATATTAATGTCAAATAATCATTTTCTTACATCCATAATATATTCCTTGAATTTCCCTTATCCATCAGCAATAAAACAATATGCTCTGGTGCTCGGTTCTGATATATACCTTCTTGTATATAAATGTATCTTTGAAGTTCATCTTTTTGCTTGCATGAACATGAATGATATTTGGATAATATATAGGCTGATGCAGCCTTCAGTCTTTTACTGATTGGTAGACAAGGGTTTGACCCCTATTCATTTTCTCAGGTACTCAAATGTATCCTTGGGCAGTGGCTTGGTGAAGATATCAGCTAATTATTCTTTTGATTGCACATACTCAAGTATCACCTCTTTTTCTTGAACTTGCTCTCTTAAGTAATGATACTTGATTGCAATGTGTTTAGTCTTGGAATGCATGACTAGATTCTTAGAAATTTTTATTGCACTAGTGTTATCATAATAGATAATCACTGGTTCTGAGATCTTCATATGCATACCTTGTAGCAACTGTTTGATCCATGCAATATTTGAGCAGTTTGTAGCAGTAGCAACATATTATGCTTCTACAGTAGACTGAGAGATGCATCCTTGGTTTTTGCTAATCCATGTGACAAGTCTGTCACCCATAAAGAATGCTCCTCCAGTTGTGCTCTTCCGTTCATCAAGATTTCCAGCCCAATCAGCGTCGGTAAACACTTTTAGTTCAAATTTGCCTTCTCTTTTATACCATAAGCCAAATTCCTTAGTATTCTTCAGATATCTTAGGATTCTTTTTACAGCAGTCATATGGAATTCCTTGGGGTTAGCAGAAAGTCTAGCAACAATTCCTACTGCATGTACAATATTTGGTCTAGTGTGTACAACATACATTAGTTTTCCAATCATTGATCTATACAAAGTCTAATTTACCTTTGTTGTCTTGTCTTCCTTTGTTAACTTACATCCAGTAGCCATCGGTTTTCCAACTGGTTTGGAATCTTCCATCTTGAATATTTTAAGGACCTCTTTGATGTATTTGGACCATGTAATGAAAATACCATCACTTTGTTGAATGATCTGTAGACCAAGAAAGAACTTGATCTCTCCAAACATAGACATCTCAAATTCTTTTCTCATCTCATTAGCAAATGATTTGCATAGCATATCATTGCCTCCAAATATGATGTCATCAACAAATATTTCAGCAATCAAAGTGTTAGCATCAGTATCTTCTTTCAAATAAAGATTACTATTTTCACTAGTCCTTACAAATCCAATACTTATTAAATAGGAATGAAGTCATTCATACTAGGCTCTAGGAGCTTGTTTCAATCCATACAAGGCTTTGTGAAGTCTACATACCATGTCCTTCTTGTCTGGATCAACAAAACCTTCTGGTTGTTCAATGTATACCTCTTCTTCAAGTATTCCATTTAGGAATGTTGACTTGACATCCATTTGGTATACCTTGAGTCCTTTATATACAACATAAGCAAGTATTATTCTTACTCCTTCTATCCTAGTAACAGGTGCAAAGGTCTCTCCATAGTCTATACCTTCCTCTTATGCATACCCTTTGCATACTAGTCTTGCTTTGTTCCTTGTGACTTCTCCATTCTCGTTCAGCTTATTCCTAAATATCCATTTTGAACTGATGACATTCTTGTCATCTGGTCTTGGCACAAGTGACCATATTTTGTTCTTCTCAATCTGCTCAATCTCATCATTCATAGCACTTATCCATTCTTCATTATCTAGTACAACATTGACACATTTTGGATCAAACTCACAAATTAAACAATTTGAGGTTAAAGACTTACTTCTTGTTCTTGTACCAGCTTTCTTATCTCCTACGATTTGGATCTCTGGATGGTTCCTTCTTACATATCTTGCAAGTATAGGTACATTTCTTTGTCTATCAGCTTGATCATTATCCTAATCTTCATTATGTTCTTCATTACCTTGCACATTATCTTGACTATTGGTAACAGTAGTCTGACCGTCAGTTGCAACATTTTGTTGTTCTAGGATTAAGCATTGTTGCTTGGGTAGAGTGTTCGGTTCTTCACAATATACAAACTTGCTATAGTCCTCTGGTTCTTTTGTGTTTTCCAGTTCATTCTTTTCTACAAACTCATCAATCTTTACATTTACACTTTCAACTATTTTGTTAGAGGCCTTGATAAGACATTTAAAATCTTTGCTTTTGGTAGAATACCCCAGAAAAATACCTTCATCACTTTTGGCGTCAAGCTTTCCATTTCTATCATCCTTTAAGACATAACATTGACTACAAAAGATCTTGAAGTAACTTACATTGGGTGTTTTACCATACCATAGCTCATAAGGTGTCTTCTTTGTGTCCTTCTTCAAATGTACTTTGTTTAGTGTATAAACAGCAGTGCTGACAGCTTCCCTCCAGAAGATTTGGGTGATGCCTTTCTCTATCATCAGTGTTCTTACACAATCAATTATTGATATGTTCCTTCTCTTAGCAATCCCATTTTGCTGTGGTGTTCTTGGTGCAGAAACCTATCTTTTTATACCATGCTCATTACATAAATTAGTGAATTCATCTGATATAAATTCTCCTCCTCTATTTGATCTCAAACATTTCAAATCCTTACCAC
>MU226505.1:2234336-2261514 GCA_018584345.1 Thuja plicata | reverse complement strand
CTTCATCTTGTTGTGCGGCGGTATCATCAGTGCACATTTCTTCAGTGCTTACAAATGCCTTATCAACTTTGTCCATATCTTTTTCAGATGTAGTCATGGATATCTTGACATTGTCAACTACTATAGTATCTTCTGAGTCTTTATCTGTATCAAAAGTTATTGTCACTGTGGGCGCTGAGGCTTGTGGACCTGTCATGGGTGCAATCTGAATCACTGGAGTTGTAGCCTGTTTGGGAGGAGTTGGAGTAACTTTTGTTGTAGGCGTCGTTGGTGGATACATGTGTCTGTCCATAAAGACTTTTTCAAATGCCTTTTCAGTCTCCTTACCTATCTGTTCATACTCCTTGTTCATAATTTGTAGGGTCCTTTTCTTAGTTCGGAGATGAGGCTTTACTAGTTCCAACAATATAGCCTTTTCATCATGCGAGCATACAGGAAGAAGAGTATCCAATGTTTCTTCTCTTATCCTCATGTCTTCCTCAATTGCATGTCTTTTCATTATCTCCAACAAGTTCCATAACTGATCCGGTATCACTGTCTTGAGTTCAAGAACTATCTTCTTGAACTTGATCATATGAGATATGATCATAGAGTGTATCTCTGTTTTATCAATTTCTTTATACTTGTCATAGACTTTAGATAGTGTATCTAATCTCCCTTCATTAACAATCCTATTTCTCAAAACATTTATACTAGGTCTAAATCCTACCTCAGTAGGAGCTTGAATATTTTTAGCTTTGCTCCGAGTGTTCCTTGAGGATGGGTGATTTGTAGGCGCCTATTTTCCTCCTCTAGTCTTCTTTTTTGGTGTAGACAGTGGAGATGAATCTAAGTCAATGGTGGTAGATGGCGTAGAGGTGCTCTCTACTTTCTTCTTCTTCTGGATCTGTTCAGCTTTCTCAAGCTATTTTTCTATCTTGGCATCTCTGGATTTGTCAAGATCTTGTGTGACTCCATGAACTTTCAGTATGTTAGATGTAATTTTGGAAGCTTTCCTTTTATTATCAACATTGTGTAGGATAGTATCCACTTCATTGGTCTTCTCTCTGTAGGTGCCCCACCTAGGCTCGTTAGGATCTTTGGGCGCTGACAATAGAACTTGCGCATATACTTCTAGGACATGTTCTTCCACTTCATAACCAAGAGGATGAATCCATTTGGTTCTAGGTTCAACTGCCTCCATGCATGTGCAATCTGTTTCTACCATGAAGCATATGGTATCCTTATATTTGCCAACTATCTTCTCAGATAATCTGTATAGGTATTCTGCATTTTGATTCTGAATGTCTTTATATCCATATCCATGGCATCCCTTGCATTGCTCTCTAAGGTGACCTTGAGTGATATCTGAGACATTGTGGGTTTGCTCCTATCTAGGTAGAGATTTGCAACCTTTCCAACTATATGGAAATACAAGTAGATGATTAGAGACCCAAACCTGAATGTCTTTCTTCTGTCATGTTTTATGATTCAGATGTTGTCAATCAATTGACTGCGCAAGATCTCACATAGGTTGTATTGAGTGTTGTCCTTTACCATTCTTATAGCTTCTAGGACTATTGCTGCAAAGACACTGTTTAATCTACTGGCTTGCTGAAACTTATATCCGAGTATCATTGTCAGAATTTTTATATCATCTTCTTTGATAGGGTCAACTGTAATTCTGCGCTTGTCACTCCTGGATAGACAAACTTGTTCAATTTTCTTTTTGACATCCTTTCCAGTGGGAAAGAGTGGTCCTGTCTTGGGAAGTTTGGTTAATTTATGAATTAGGTATGTGGTAATACGTACAAGGACCTCATCAATCCAGTAAAGATCATCATGTATTCTGCTCAACAAAATCTTTACCCATTCAGACTCATCAAACTCATGCGCATTAGAATACTCAAAGATAGGGTTATCATTCAAGTGTGCAAATTCATCTTTGAATGTGAAGTCAGGTTTCATCATGGATACCATATGAGTAGCTATTTTGACATCTCCTATTGTTTCCTTCTTGCAGTATATATATGCACGGATATCTTCCACGCGAACAACACCTAGCAGGGTTTTGGAGAAAGCCCCTTCCACATCATCCAGTATGGATTTGAATGGATGTTTCTTGAATACAAATCTCTTCCTCTCTGCTATATCAAACACAACTGGAGTAACCATACTTACTTGGAATTTTCTTAAGTAGGGTTTCACAAAATTTGGAAATGGCGCGACTGCTAGGGTTCCATTCCAAACTTCTTGTCCATTCGGTCAACTACCAAATCCATTATGCCTTTGTGCCTTGATTTCTAGTGCTCCAATGTTCTCCAAATTCTATGCTCTTCAAATGAAAGTGTGAAGATGATCGAATAATTTCTTTCTTTTTATACAATCTACCGCATTTAATGTTTGCAACAGTACGCAAATTACCTGTGATTTTGAAACTTTGATCCTGATGCATTTTAGACAATGTGTGAATGCATATAGCATTATAATGTTCTTATAACCATTATTTCATAGGCGCATACTTAGAGGTGAGTATACCAACCGTGCAGGGGTCCTGAGCTAGAATAGCTCCCCCTAAGACCAAGAGGGTCTTATTTAAGTAGAAGTAGATGGTGCGTCCACTGTGGATGCATCAACTACTTTGTCAACATTATTGTCCTTTACTTCAACCCAAATTTTTCTTGAATCTTCATTTGCTTAAACAAACTTTACTTCTCCTTTTTCTTCAAATAGTGATTTCTTAGGTTCATCTTGCTTCTGAGTTTTGGATCTACAAAACTTTGAGATGTGTCTTGCCTTTCCACATGTGTGACAAATAATAGGAGGTCTAATGCTTTTGTTCATCATGTTGCATTGCTTTTCTATGTGTCCATTGTAGTTACATATCTGACATGTAGTGTTCTGTAAATTCCTTTGAGGTTGATTTCTCTGATTGTTTTTATTTATTCTTCTTTGATTCTGTTGTGACTGAGTTCTACAATGTATAGCCCTATGACCAAATTTATTACAAGAGAAAAAATAACCATTGAAGGGTCTTACCTTTTTGCAATCTCTTTCCAAATGACCATGTTTGTTGCATGCATAACAAGTTTTGTTAACTTGCTTGATTTCCCTTTTTGGTAGATCTGCTTTAATCTCTTCAATATTTTCAAATTTCCTTGCTTCTGAAGGTGCTTCATGAGGTTTCTCTCTTTCCTGTAATGAATTGACTTCATTTTGTGTTATATTGAATCCAAGACCAGTAGTGTCACCTTTTTGCTTTTGTGCATTGAGCTGAGATTGAAGTGAATCAGAACTTGTGTGAAGTTTATCAATCTTATCCTTTGCTTCTGTTAATTCATATTCCAAATTCTTTTTTATGTTTTCCAATTCTAGAACTTTCATGTTTTCTTTTAAAAGTTCGTCATCTAGTTTCTTGCTTTCTTTGATCTTTTCTTCAATAGCAATTTGGCTGTTTGTGAGCTGTTCATCCAGATTCTCAACTTTATCATTCAGAGACATATTCTCTTCATTGAGCTTTTTGATCATTTTCCCTAAGTCACTTGTAGAACAATATTTCATTTCTTTTCTTAGTTTCTTGATAAGCATTTGTGAGCCATCAACTTTTAGTCTAAGTTCTTCAATTTCTTTTTCAGATCTATCAAGATCTTCAAGAGCTACTTCAAGATTCTTTTTCAAATGCTTTGCTTCTACTGATTCCATGATCTCCTCAAGTGGTTAAACTTATTTGCTGAGGACCGGAGCTCTGATACCAATTGTTAGAAACACTGAGAGTGGGGGGGGGTGAATCAGTGTTTGTCTTATTAATTACTTTTCAGCAACTTAAGCATAAATCAAACATACATAGAATGAAGCTTAACACAACAACTCATAACACATGATATGATTACGGGGAAACCTTGATCAGAGGAAAACCCCAGTGGTAATTAGTACCCACAAATATTGTACTAAATGTAATGAACTTGTGAGAGTTCCTTTGCCCTGTTAGATGTAGTCTTTACAATATGAGTACAATGACCTAGTTAAAGGTCAGACCCTTTTAGGAGTCTTTTACAAAACCTTGTTAAAGGAATATGGCTCACTACCCAATAAGATGAAGGCTACAACCTTTAGATGGATGATATGCACTATATCAAAATGAACTTCTGTGATGACACTGTTGTCTAATCAGTTCTGTGTATGCGTGAATGCTCTTACTCTCTCAAAGAGCTATATCATATACTGACTTCATTGTACTGTCCCTCTGTAACTTATTCTTTCATAATAATCAACACTTGTAACATATCTTTACATTACATACTTATATCTTCAAATCCGAATAGGTGCAACCTAAAACAAAACACTTGTCGACCCTATAACAAAATATATAATGCTTCTGAACAAGTCAGCTCAAGCGTGTTCACTAAAATGTTAATTACATCATTAAAATCATATAACAAAAGGCGCTTAGCCATTACATTATAAAATAACACACGTTGATCAAAACACTTAGTCGGGTTCCATGCTCTGTCTCCTGGACTGCTGGTCTAATGATCTGTTTGTAACTTTGCCATACTTTAGTTCTGTACTATGTGTGTTTGGATGTAGTATGTACACATGTCATACAACTTATATCTAAATGTGCATAAGCTGAATCAAACTCTCACACATGCACTGATCACTGAGTATCTCTATTCTGCCATATTTTCCTTACTTAGTCATTTTGTCTTTCATGACAAAAACTAAACATGACTTTGTTGCCATGATGAAAACAAAAAATGAGTCATGCATTGACAGGTAGTCAACTTTCCAACATATAGAAGAGAATATGTGATAGTTTTAGAAAGATTAAGGACTTTAATTGAATTGAATAGGAGAAATGTACTAACCTTGAACGTTGCAGATCTGAAGAATGTTGTTTTTTGGAGCCTGTGTTTAGTTTCTGGAAAATTTGAGACTGGATTTGGAATAGAAACACAGAGAGGAACAAAACCCAAAAATGTTTTTATGTTCTGAGAAAGTTCTGATTTGTACCCTCAAGTCAATGTCACCATTTGCCAAAATTTCTGATTGTGTCCGAGGTCACAATCAACCTAAAAAGTCTCAGAGTGAAATTATTCTTTTGGATCTCGGAAGTTTGCTGAAAAGGGTATCTGAATCTCTATCCTGATCCACTATTCCAAACTTGTACCTACAATAAAAATAGTTTGTTTGTTGGGGGGAGGGGTTTTCCTTAGTCAAACTCCAATTTAGGAATTAACCATGAAATCAATAAGTGAAATAGAGAATGCTTGCAAGTAGTAGAAGTAAGGCTAATAATGAAGCTATGATATTCAAATAGATATGCAATTGTATTTTGAATGTAAACAAGTATGTGAATATGAAAGCTTGGACTCAATTAAAAACCATAAACCGCCATTATTGTATGCTTGGGATCCACCTTGAAGGGAGAATGAATGATTCTTGAGGATGCACAAAGGATCTTTAAGGAAGATAACTCCACCATGATGGATAGATATAGGGTTTGAATGATGAATCTTGAATACTTGAACCAAATCCCTTCAAAGGCTTGAAAGCTTGAATCCTTGATCTTCAATGATGAAATTGAATGCTTGAGAGGAAGACTTGAACACTTTGAGAGATTTAAAACATGTAGAACAAATGGATGCTTAAACTTTTTTCTTGATGTTTATTGCCTTACAAAAATTATGATCAATGGTTAGAGAAAATTAGAGGAGAAAGCTTCCTTTTATATGAAACTAGGGCACAATCTTCTAGAGAGACCGACATAGGAGAATTAAATTCCAATTAAACCCATGGACCTAGAAGAGGACCTATATTAAATATAATTTAAGAATTGTTGCTTTGAAACTCAAAACAACCGACCCAAAAGCAGGAAATGAATTTTTGATGACCTCCGAGAGTCGATAGACTTCCAGATTTGAAAGAAGGACCCAAGTCAAGGTTGAGTTCTTCCTTGACCTAGGTCAAGGTCAAGGTCATCCTTGACCTAGGTCAAGGTCAAGGTTGACCTTGACCCAGGGGGTCAGGACCCCTGGAAAACATGCTAGTTGGGATGGGAGGCGTCTAGAGAGGCCCAATCAAGGTTCTAAATAGACACAAAAGTGAGAGAGGATGCAAAAATGAATGAACAATGTGATAGTGGTAAAAAACATCCCCTAAGGAGGGCTAAACATTCTTAACATGGAAGTGCTTCAATTTTAAGATGATACATTAAGCCCCCACTTTAGCGGGAGTATGTAAATCGAACATACTCACGGTAAAGTTAGAAGAAAGACTCTGGTGCATCGTAACAAGGTAGAACATCACTAAGTCAATGACATGAGCCTCCAAACCAAGGATTCTAACTCAACATACATGCATAAAGATATGGAGGTAAAGAGAAATTAATCATAGAGAACATAAATGATTACATAAGCAAGACAAGAGCAACACTATAGATAACATAGCTTCGTGATCTAATCCTACTAACATGAAAGTGAAAGAGAGAAGAGAGATAGTGATTACCTTGCCTAGTAAGATGCCCACCTTATCATGAATCACCAAGGAGGGAGAGCCCAAATAGGTTCACCCATAAATTGTGCTTTGTAATTGTAATGCATCTTCTGACGACTTTTAAAATATCCATAGATCCACATTCTTGTATCACTATGGAAAATGTATAAAATGCTTGTCTTTTCAGGATTTAGCTACTTATGTGTGTTACCTTCCAAAGATTTAGTATATTGTAAAATTTTCAAATGCATATCTCTCCAGGATTTAGCAACTTATGTGTGTTACCCTCTGAGGATTTAGCAAAAAATAAAAATAAAAATGCGTGTCTCTTCAGGATTTAGCAACTTATGTGCGTTACCTTCCGAGGATTTAGCATGTTGTAAAATGTAAACTAATGTAAAATATAGTATAAGGGAGACCCTATATATGCCCCCCCTCCTTATCATGACTACCCACTAGGAAGTATAAGGAAGAGAAAGAGGATACCTACTTCACAAGGTAAGGAGATATCCATCTTCACAACAATATACACTATATCCTTAGCAAAGAGTATTGACCCTTACCTCTAAGAACATAGATAATTATGAAATGGATATGTCACACATGGAAAAAAGATCCTCAAAGAGGAAGAGATCTTATCATCAAGACCCCCACCATAGAGGAGTGCTTAAGATAAAATATCATCTTTAAAAGAAAGAGGGACCATAGATTCAATCATCAAGCCCTCTGCGATGAAGAGGAAGAGGAATCTCAAAATGAAGGAGTCAAACTCTAACCCCAAGCAAAGAAAAGAGTTTATCAAGAGCATAGTTTGAAAAATAAAGAAGAGGTGATGGCCTAGGAAAATCACCTCTCATGTAAGAGGGTTTCCATAGTCAAATCATAAATCTTTATAAGGAAATAATGTTATATGATAAAAAAATGCCACTAAGCTAAGGAAAGTATATCCTTAGATAGAGGAAAGAAGGAAAATAATTTACCCCCCAGGGGTGAAAGAAAGAGATATATCAAATTATATCATGAGATATTGTAACAAAGGGATATCTTTACAAAATAAATGTTCTAGAAAAGATATCATGAATGATTATAAAAATTTATAGGGATATAATATAGAAAGAATAACCCATTAAACTCAAAACAAAATACAAGCTAAGAGAAAAAATGGATCCTAGAAGACTGGGATAAAATACCTCTTGCCCCCCAGTTAAGAACAATAGGAGAACCATGATCTAACTTATAAAAGAACAAGGGGAATGCCCTATATCAAAATTATGAAGGAATTGTAATACTGCACGGGAATGAGATATAACTCCCAAAGTGGCTCTTTCTCAAACATATAACTTGAAATACACACAATCAGAAAGTAAATGTTTATTACTATAATGAAATGGAAATTTGTATTTAGAGAGAGCATTTTTCGGGATAGGTTTGAAGATTTATTTCTTAGAATTCATTAATTGGACATACACTTTCTTAGCCACATCTTGAGGAGTATCAGGGTGATCTAAAGAAGGTGTTGGGAGAAGGAAATGAAGAGGAGGAGGATGGTTAAGATCCACTACCTTGATTGGAGGAGGTGGGAAACCTATACCATGTATATATTTTTTAGGAGATGAATGAATCGGGTTTTTAATTCCTTGTTAATTAATACCAAGCCCTAAACCTTTATAGCCTTGTTTATCCACCATAGTATATCCGGTAATGTACCTATCTTGCAAAGCTTCAATAGGAGGAAATTGATTATGGTATTCATGGGAAAATGTTGTGTATGGTGGAATGATAGGGTTAGAAGAGGTTTCCTTGGTTTTCCCTTTAACATCATCATGGATTGGGTAGGGAGGGGAAGGTAAATGAAATAATTCTCAAACATCATTATCATGAATCTTAGCTTGAGCCCCATCATAAATGTGGGAAGAACTAGGGATTGAAGATGGAGAAACAGAAATAGGAATATTTGGAATTGGATTGATAGGATGAGGGTTAGGAAGATTAGGAGCTAGATTAGGCATGATAGGAGTAGGAAGATTAGGAGGTGGGGTATCATCTACCCAATTCTTCACATAATCCAAAAGAGTAATAAGTCCACTACACAAATCTTTGATGAAAGTTTCGAAAGTAGGAAGACTAGTATTAGTTAATCTCAAAATAGCATAAGAAAGTGAAACATGAAGATTAACAAAAATAATGAAATGGATGATACTCTCATATACATCATAATTACTATAAAGAGATGCTAAAAGAAGCATAATGAGAAAAAAACCCATACCCCAAAGCATCTTAAATATATTCATAGTGAATGAAATGTGAGAAATGTTTTTATATTTTTATAAGTATGTAGATTTTTCTTGTATTTTGAAATGCAAGAGCATAAAAGAAAACTAATTTAGTATGTAAGCTAATCTCTAAGGAAAAGAGGCAAATCATCTAACACCAAAAATAAAAAGTTGTCTATCGTGGGTTCACCAAAATATAATATCTAAATTATAGGTAGATTGATTATATATATTACATATATTTTAGATTTGTAAATGTGTGTGAGGAGGGTAGGATTGTTCTTTTAAGCCCAAATTACTCAAAGGGAAGATCCAAATTGATTAACACTAAAGAAAAGATCAATGCATAAATGAATCAACCTATTAAGGATATGGATTAAAGAGAGAAACCCTAATTCCCATTTTATAGAAGAGAATATGTGATAGTTTTAGAAAGATTAAGGAATTTAACTGAATTGAATAGGAGAAATGTACTAACCTTGAATGTTGCAGACATGAAGAATGCTATTTTTTGAAGCTTGTGTTCAATTTTTGGAATACTTGAGACTGGATCTGGAATAGAAACGCAGAGAGGAACAAAACCCAGAAATCTTTTTCTGTTCTGAGACAGTTCTGATTTGTACCCTCAAGTAAATGTTAGCATTTTCTAAAATTTCCAATTATGCCCTAGGTCAAAATTGACCTAAAAAGTCTCAGACTGAAATTATGCTTTCGGATCCCGGAAGTTAGCTGAAAAGGGTATCTGAATTTCTATCCTGATATGTTGTTCTGAACCTATACCTGCAAGAAAATGGTTTGTTTGTTGGAGGGAGGGGTTTTCCTTAGTCAAACCCCGATCTAGGAATTAACCTTGAAATCAATAAGTGAAATAGAAAATGCTTGCAAGTAGTAGAAGTAAATCTAATAATGAAGCTATGATATTCAAATAGATATACAATTGTATTTTGAATGTAAACAAGTATGTGAATATGAAAGCTTGGAATCAATTAGAAACCATAAACCTCCATGATTTTATGCTTGGGATCCACCTTCAAGGAATAATGAATGAGTCTTGAGGATTCACAAAGGATCTTGAAGGAAGATCACTCCACCATGATGGATAGATCTAGGGTTTGAATGATGAATCTTGAATGCTTGAACCAAATCCCTACAAAGGCTTGAAAGCTTGAATCCTTGATCTTCAATGGAGAACTTGAATGCTTGAGAGGAAGAATTTAACACTTTGAGAGCTTGAAAACATGTATAACAAATGGATGCTTGAACTTTTTTCTTGATGGTTATTGCCTTACATAACTTATGATCGATGGTTAGAGAAAATGACAGGAGAAAACTTCCTTTTATATGAAACTAGGGCACAATCTTCTAGAGAGGCCGACATAGGAGAATTAAATTCCAATTAAAATAATTCCCCTAGAAGAGGTCCTATATTAAATATAATTTAATATTTTCCACTTCAGAACCCAAAACAGCCGACCCGGAAGTGGGAAATGAATTTTTGATGACCTCCAGCAGTTGATAGACTTTCAGATTTGAAAGGGGGACCCAGGTCAAGGTCAAGGTCAAGGTAGACCTTGACCTAGGGGGTCAGGACCCCTAGAAAAAATGCTAGTTAGGCTGGGGGGTGTCTAGAGAGGCCCAATAAGGATCCTAAATAGACACAAAAGTGAGAGAGGATGCAGAAATGAAAGGACAATGTGATGGTGGTAAAAAACATCCCCTAAGGAGGGATAAACATTCTTAACATGGAAGTGCTTCCATTTTAAGATGATACAACTATTAACCTTTGTCCCTTGTCTAAGAATCAAATTATTTTCTTATAAATAGCTTAATAAATTGGATAATGTCATCGCCATTTTAAAATCCAAGGAAAAAAGAAAAGTATTATGGTGAGAGAAGGAAGTGGGTTCCAATGCACGTAAAAATTCAATGGAAATGGAAGCTTAAAAATTATCCCTACAATGTGTGACTGATACATTAAGATTCACTACCTAAACAAAAATAATTAATCCTGCCCCACCATACATTTATCTGTATGCCATGCTTACGTTGAATTGTTTGAGATTACGTACAACACGGTTGATAGTAGAAAGAAAACTCTCAAGGAGCCACGTGTATCTTATATGATTATAAGAATAGGATTTTAGCCATACGTTCTTGAATAAATAATAGAATAAATTTGCGTATCAGAAAAAAATAAAATTCTAGAAGCGCATTATTGTAAGAAATTTCTATAATTGTCATCCTTGTTGTCCAGCTGTTGTCTATATAATACATGGAATTAGACAGAACTTCAGAAGTCAATATAGAATTTACTGAGTATATGACAACAACTTCTATATATATAGGGTATAGGCATGAAGATGGGGGACCAAAAAGGTGCCAAAAAAATTTTTGGTCCCCCAAAAGCCATAGGGCACACGCGCTATAGGGCGCATGCACTATGGCTTTGATTGCCCAAGCCTTAGGCTCAGGAAATCAAAGCCATAGCACTTATGCCCTATAGAGCGTGTGCCCTATAGGGTGTATTCCCTATAGCGTGTATGCCCTATGTAACATTATGAAAAATTATTAAGGGAGGGAGGAAGAAAGCCCAACAGGCCCTGCCGGACCGATTTCAGCACTAGGCCAATACATAAAATGTAATATTTAACTATAATTTACATACTCTTCCTTTCTTATACTTAAGTTACATTTTATGTATATACTTCTAGGATTTTTGAGAGTGGTTTTAGCTTCATAGGAGTTAAGATAAAGATTCTGGGTTTTGAGGGTTTTTAGGAAATTTTAGACTTACCCAAATTTCAGGAATCAACCCATTGTCTTGAAAATGATTCTCAGTGGACTATTGATTATAATCTTAAGCCCTTGACTTGATTAAGGACACTCTTTAGGGTTATTAGTGTTTTAATGTATCATATTGGGTCCAAAGTGGTCCTAGGTCCCCTTAGGACCCATTGAGACCCCTTAGGACACATTAGGGCCTCTTAAGACCCCTTAGAACATAGTAATCATCGTAGGACACACTAATGGGCTCTAATGTGTACTAGTGTCTCATAAGGGGTTTTAATGGTTCTGTATCATCTTAAAATGGAAGCACTTCCATTTTGGCAGGTTTAGCACCCTCGTTTAGTTCATTTTCATATTAGATTTGCATTTAGGATGCACATGCACTTGATTCTGCATTTCTAGGTGAAATTAGGGTTAGGATACTTTGGATCCTCCGTAATATCCCTTTCTATGACTCCATTTTTGGGTAGAACCTATGTATTGGCTCTCCTAAATCTTCATCATACTTACTCTTTGGCCTCTGTGCCTCCATCCAATATTCTGGTGTGTTTTCTCACCTTCCTAGGTCCCCGGTTGACCTGGGAATCCTGCAGATTTCCCAAGGAGACCAGCCTGAAACCTCAGTTCACAGTTGAGGTCAACCCTGACCTAGGCTAGGATCGAGGTTGACCTTGACCTAGGTCAAGGTTGAGCTCATCCTTGACCTCGGTCAAGTTTGAGGTCGACCTTGACCTCTGTCAGGTGGTGCTCCTTGCTTTCAAATCTGGAGCCTATCGGGGTTCTAAAACTTAAAATAGGTCCCCGGGTCTGGATGCGGAAGTGTTTTCCCTGATATTTGGATTAAGACATCCCCTCCTTGGTTGGTAATTGTAATTGGTCCATAATTTAAGGTCAAATTTGAATTTGGGTCTGTTGCATTGCCTTAGGAGGTCTATATTGAGATCTCTATATAAACACTCTCTTTTGCCTTCATTTGGACATGAAAAAGAATCGTAAGATGATATGACGCAATTATGATTTTGACATGATGATGAGGAAAGAAAGCAAGAGGATGATATAGAAGGACAAGAAATGATGATGCAATAAGACATTCAAGCACTTTTATTGAAAAGCTATTGTGGATCTTCTTTGGAGCAAGAGAGACATCTTCCTTCTTTCATTCTTCTTCGATCCACCATTTTCAACCTTCAAGCATTCAAAATATATTATCATGGGGTAGCAATTAAGGATTGTGAGTTTGGTAGGAATAATTTAGCCTTGGGGGCTTGGTATGCTTTCTTTATCACATTCAAATCTATGCATTGTGTTGCCCCACTTTTTGTCCACATACCTTTAGACAAAAGTGGATGTTCAATGTGTAGTAGTGGTCTTGAAAGCTTCATGTGAGTCTTGAGTCTAAGTCTAGCTATCCCCTTAAGCTAGGAGACCTTTATCAGATTTCCCAAATTTGACTTGTCTTTTGTGAGCTAGAGGGAATCTGTATTTGAGATCATGTTTTCATTGGGTAGGTTAAGTTCCCAATCTAGTAAAGGCCACAGTTTGAAGAATTCTAACATAAGTCTTATATGTATTTGAAGTATTTAGCCATAACTCTTCATTTTTTAGCATTGGCAGGAAATTGGTTTCGAGCTTTGCCATGGTGGAAAATCACCTATAGAGTGTGTTTTTCGCACTTAATAGACCTAAGGGTATCAGATGTCAACAAGGGTTGAAAATGAGAAATTTGGGAATAAGAGAGCTTTGGGCATTCAGATCGAACCTATTTCAAGAAAAGAGATTGATTGAGTGAGGAAAAATTTAAGGTGTAAACTTATAGATAAAAAAGCAGAAAATGGCTTCTCCACTACTCCAACAAGCAGGTTTCGACTTGCAGAGTGCACTTTTCGCCAAACCTTTAAAATGAAGGAATTTTGTGGAAGAATCTATCTCATAAGGAATCCAAGATATAAAGAAGGCCGATAAAATCAACACATGTCATCTTGGCACCCCTACAGGCCAAATTTATCCTTTGGTAGATTTTCAAACAGAGAGTACTCCAAAGGCATTTCTCCGCCCAAAGGAGAAGTGGAAAAGTAATTTTCTGCTACCTCAGGAAAGTTACCGTTATGGTTACTAAAGTGAAAAGACATTTCTCAATAGCCTGTAAGAGCACAGTAATTA
The DNA here is from genome assembly GCA_018584345.1 of Thuja plicata. Classification (NCBI taxonomy): domain Eukaryota; kingdom Viridiplantae; phylum Streptophyta; class Pinopsida; order Cupressales; family Cupressaceae; genus Thuja; species Thuja plicata. The sequence goes on along the minus strand of MU226505.1, from coordinate 2,247,820 downwards.
ATCCAAATAAAGTCATTTTACTTCATAACAGACTATTTCATTAATGTTGTGGTCTTTTCATTCGTGTGGTGGGGGAATTTGATTGTCAAACAGTAAGAATTCAAAAGTTATAAGACCAGTTGAAGGTTGCCAATAGGAGCTACCGTTTGTTTAAAAAATTGTTTGAATTCAAAGCCTTTGATACTATTGTTCTTTGCCTCTGCATTCTTGAAAGATATTCTTCATTCCTGAATCAAATAATTTGAAGTATGGCTTCCAGATTTATGGGATTCGATGGAATGAATGGCATTACCTTTGAATGGCATAAGATCTCAGATACGTCTTTGAAGTTCTTTGAGATGCAAAACTTTTAGAGCAGGCTAAAAGCTGACCAGATGCATCCCATCACTGAGAAACTGAAAGAGAGAAGATCGGTTGAAGCCGTTGGTTTTCCCATGGTTGTTCAAGCCCTAGAATTGATTCGGGAATGTATAGCTCGATACAACCCAGATACCAAGAAAATCCTCTTGCCCAATGATACAGTGTTACTATCTATTGATAGAGAATCAGTCCAGAACTCACTTCGCATCCCAGAGAAAGCTGAGTATTCAGAAATTACATACAGTTAGGCAGTGACTAAATATATATCCAAGAAGTCAGTTTGGAAGAAGGAGATAATGAAAGCATGGTTTCAAGATCCTAGGAGCGCCAAAGGGAAGCTACCAAAAACACTATATGGCACTAATCTGAAGTTGAAGATCATAGACATCCTAGTGCTACTCCACAAGATCAGAGGTGAGAGTGAGGAACTCAATTTTGTTAACCATCACTTCTTCCTGGTTCAGGTAATCTGTTCCCAACATCACTTCATTGATTGGGCCTTTATGGTAAGTGAGAACCTCTCGGAGGCCCTAGATAGAGCTAAGCACCAGAATGAATTTTATATGTCTTCAGTCCTTTTATATATTTTGGCTACAATCCAAATTTGGCCAGGGCTTCCTAGATCAGAGGAATTTCCTAATGATATTAAGAGTTACAAATTTTTCCCCTCTTTGCAATTGCATAATAGTTATGTTGCATATCTTTGGGTTAATGATGCATTTACAATGAGATTGTGCAGGGAGCTACAAGGCTGTCCAGAAAGGAGATTCTCTCCCAAAGCCATGGCTTTTATCAGCCAGTTTGGATGTTATTTCATTCAGTTTGGGGATTTCTCATACAGTCATCTTGCAAGATTCGACAACTTCCCTTTGAAGCTGCCCAGATATCCTACGGATATGATCATGCTGGTGGAGGTGATAAGACAAGAAATTCAAGTGAATTTGATCTATGTTGATGCTAGGAAGAAAGGCTACAACTTCCCCATGACTATCAAAATGTACAGTTGTGCGTCCCAGTTTGAGGCAAAGAATGTTCTAAAGGCATTCTCAAAGAGGTTTTCATTGGAAACCTATGATGTTCTGAGGCCAAAATATGATCTAGTTAATTATTCTCATGATTACCTACAAATGAGCTGAGCTATCCATCATGTAGATGACATTGAAGATTATTGGGCCAATTGTAGAGATGATCTAGAGAGCAGAGACAGATTTTATGCCAGGTTAACCATTGAACAAATCAAAAATTTGAAGGTCAATCATGTAGTTGAGGGGCTAGAAGATGAGGGCCAACACATGTATGATAATACATATCTCAAGAAGATCAAACCCCTCTCCAATGGCTTCGAGCCCATGTTGGAGAAAACCATCAATGATTTGCAGACTTTGATGAGTGGAATATACAAAAGAATGAAGTAGTGGGTTGAATGGACTGCGGGAAGAAGGAAGAGGTTGGAAAGGAAGCCTCCTAGTCAAAGGACCCCGAAAAAGGATACTTCCAACATTGCAACAAAATTCCTTAGTGATACTATAAACTATGACCAAAATTTCATCTCAGCTAGCTGGGGGAGGTGATGAACCTGCCAAAAAGAAGTTCAACCACAGAAGACTTGTAGAGAAGGCCCACTTCCAGATATGGGTCGATAGAGGAACCTACCAAAGATGCAAAACCAGAGCAGCCAGCTAAAGTAGTGACTGTAAATGTACCATTTGGAACTTCAACCCAAGACTCTCTAAGGAGAGGGTCCCTTGTCATAGTAGAAGTGGGTGAAGATACTCCTTCAAACACAAAATCAAAAGAAGAGGCCAGGAAAAAGTAGAAGGTTGTTTCAGTAGCCAAATTGGTTTCCTCTTCTCCTACTTTGGTAAATCCATTTGCTTCAAGGCCAAAGTTTACTCATTCATTCATTAGGAAACTATTTATAGAAGAGTTGGTCTCTGCTACTAAGGTCACCAGCGCCGAATCATGGATAGAGAACACTATGGAGCGCAAAAGAAAGAGAGTGGAATAAGGGGCTCCTAGCAAAGATAATTTAGCTCGAGCAATGCAACCCGACACCGCTGCAGTAAAGAATAAGAAAGTGAAGACAGTGTCAACATTGGGAAGAGACCCAAAGACTAGGAATTTCACTATGGAGGTAGCAAAGCCCTCGAAGGAGGGTCATTTTGAAGATTTAACCCCTTTGGATTTTGAGCTACACTCATTTGACATGGGCTTAGCCCAACATGATACCAAAGTGGATTGGTGGAAATCCACTAATATAGTGATTGAAGAAGAACTAGAAGAACTTAAAATGGCTAAGGTATAGCTTAATGCTGAAGTCAGTGAACTGACTAATTTCATCTGATAATTGGTCACTCCGGTTGCTAGAATTCCCAGTACTCAGACCACATTTGATCCCATGGCCGTTGAGAATCAGGCTATATTAGCCAAGTTGCAAGAGGATAGGAACTTTGTATAGATCAGCAAGGTATGGGTTGATAGACTCAAATTTGAGGGATTGGCAGTTGTCGATCAATTGGGTAATGCTCTCTTTAAACTGGAGACGGAAAGGAACAACATTGAGAAGAATCTACAGACACTCGCATCTGAGAGAGTGAAGTTTCAGGAGTACATAGTGATGCTCCATGTGGCAGTAAATATAAAGACCAAAGAGGCATTGAAAGCCAAGATTCTGCAAAAAGGAGATGAACCTCTAATCGAGTGGGTTCAAATCCTAGAGTTCAAAATCGAGATGATCATTCAGGCTAAGACGGGGTTGCAGCAAGTAGATGTTAAAATTAGGGAAGAATAGAATAAATACTTTAAGAATCTTCAAGGTCTGCACACAGAATCATAGACAAGTGGACAAGGTAAAGAAATGATAGGATTGGCCAATATGTAGAAATCATTTTCTTATTATGTGCATAAGTTGTCATAGTAGTCTTCCACCCACTTGGACAAAGTACCAGAGCTCTAACAATTGCGTGGATGTATTTACAAGGCCATGGAAGAATTGAAGGATCAGATAGATGCAATTAAGATCCTGGCCAAGGAGCATTCCAAGTGGCTCATCTGATATACCAATGTCCATGTCAACAAGTATAAAGAGCTCATCAAAGTCATTACAACTGTCACTACCAATAGGGCTAAATTAGGCAAAGGGAATGAAATTGATACTTAAATAGATTCTCCCTTTGTATCAAATTTTGATGATATTGTAACGGATAAACCTTTGTTTATCATCTCTACTTAAAATAAGTTGAACCCTTTCAGTTACTCTTTTTGTGATGGTCAAGACTCAAATTATGTATGTACTATACCAAAAGTTAATACAAAGGTTGGCTAAATTTTGGTGTGAAAGATAGCATTTTTGTTGAGTCAATTATGTGTCTGAATGCCATTTCTTTAACTATTCCATTACATTCCATTTATCTTTCTATTGAATTTAAATGTTTCTTTGAGGTTAGATTTACAATCTGTATTCGAACCAGATTTCTGTATTATGATTTGATACAGTTAATTCAGGGGAAGATATGTTGTTATCCTAAGTTGGAAAATGTTCCTATGATATAGATTGATTCATTGTCATTTCATTATTAATCTTTAGTCTTGCATCTACATTCTTAGTAGAAGTTCATGCATTACCGATATTGGGGGTTAATCTGATTGATGAAATCTCTGAATCGGCTAGATTTAGAGTTGAATTTATCCTGCCTAAGCTATTTCCTATCTAGGTTTAGCTTTGTGTACCTCTTTTGTTCTTAGGTCAAGAACATACCCCTGTTAGATTAGGAAAGATCAAGATTCACTAAAAATCATTCATATAAGGAAGCTGTACCTTTAAATTCAGAGGGAAATTAGTTTTTCAAAATAACAATTTTCCAACTATTGTATTCAATTGTTTCTTCATATTTGGGCATCTTAGAGTTATAACAATTAAGAACAATTTGTTTACTAACATATTTTTGGTGACTCTAATGGGGAAATGAACAGTAGTTAAACCAGAAGCATATAATGGAGAAAGATGGTGCTTCCCCATGAAAACATGATTCCTGTGCTCCAACTGAATCTTGGATTCCAAGATGACCAAGAAGACCTCATCTCCTCATTGAACACTTTCGTCTGGAGATACAGAAGAAGCACCAAGCATTATAGAAATGCCAGTCAAGTGCTAGAGCAAGAAGAAGCTAGGGTAGAAGCACTTGAAGGAGCCATCCAGAGGAGAAATCTAAGAAGGGCACAACGCTGAGCAGAGTGTGAAGCTAGGCTACAGAATTAGTTGAAAATATGGAGTCTAAAATATTTCTCAGGAGTACAAGGAAAGAAGGTAGCACAGACCTAGTCTTTGAGAGACTTGTGGATATTAACTTTTCTCTTTTAGAAGTACCTCTTTGAGGAAATAAAACTACAAGGAGCCAGAGTAGACCTTCTTCACCTCCTAAACAAACTACTCAGTCATCCACCACTTGCCAAGTGTTAACTTTACACAGTGTAGTTGCCCCTCCTATTATCAATCTAACACCCTATCTACCCCAAGTAGCTATGGCACTTCCTTGGGCTGCCATAGTCAGACCTTTGCAATTAGCAGCATATAATCCTCTTCCTTAAGGATCTAGAAAGAAATTTCCCAAATTTTATGGAGACGGGAAAGTATCTACAAACGAGCACATTTCTGTATTCTTTTATTTAGTCAATATCCTGGAAGTAAAAGAGGAGGATGTGGCCGTTAGATTATTTTTTGAGACCCTTGTTGAGGGTGCTACCGATTGGTTTCACCATTTACCTAATTCTTCTATCACATATTGGGCTTCCATGAGAGCTGCCTTTGAAAGAAGGTTTAAAATTGCTAAAGATGAAATGCCCTATTGATGCAATTAACTTCCATCAAGAAGGAACCCTCTATTAGTATGAGGGATTTTATAGCCAAATTCAACAAGCTTGTAAATCGTATTCCAGCAGCTAACAGGCCTATGATGGAAATTTGAAAATATTCTTCATAAGCGCTATGCCACCGGACATCAATTACGATCTAAGAAGAGTTAACCCTGCAGATTTGGATGCCACACAAAGGACTGCTGTAGAACTTGAAGACCATATGACCTCATCTGGGAAATGGAAGAGAGAGATACAATCTAGAGCTAGTAGTAGTAATACTACCTCGTCAGATGAGATGATTCAAAAATTGTCCAATGAATTCATTGCGTTAAAGAGGCAACTTCCTAGATTTAATAATCCCTACCAGTGAAACTTTTAGGAATAGCCTGGGAGAAATAATGAGGGGAGAAATGCTAATGGAAAGGTGTTACAGGTAACTGCTCCACCATAGAGACTAGCTATAGAAGCTCCTCCTAAAAAAGGAAACATGTGTGCCTTCCACCTAACTACAGATCATGACAGAGGAAGTTGTCCTGACGTAGCTCGTGCTTGACAAATGCATCAGACTGATTAGTGGAATGCAGGGGTGTCTGGAGCTGAACCAAATTCATACTTGCATGGTGACTCTAAAAATTTATATTTAGAGTATGAATCAGATTCAGAGCAAGAAGCAACATGTTAGGATACCATAGATGGGACCTCTTATACAGTCTTAACTTGGAGTCAGAAGGATAAAAGCCCTACTTCAATGCCTCCACTTAAAAATAATGAGGCATCTACCTCCTATTCTAAGGAGACCAATCAAGGAGTGAGAATTCTACAACTAGGTAAGGAGCAAAGCTCTTTTGACATTATTCAATTCTGTAGAGATTCCAAAATTTAGATTTCCCCTATAGACTACCTTAAGTCTAATCCCATAGAACTGCAAAAGCTAGTAGATTACTGTAAATAAGGGAATCTGGAGTTAAACCAAAATTTCATGACTACTATAGAAGATGAGTCTATATTTTCAGAGCCAAATAAGAAAGGGGAACCTTCTATTTTGGCTACTTTCCCAGGCCAAAAACCTGACCCATTCTATGTGTCATTATATATTAATGTTTGTAAGTTAAGCAATTGCATAATAGACTCTGGAGCCTCAGATAATGGCATGCCATCAAATGTAGCTAAATCTCTAGGACTCACCCTCACTAAAGCCCATGGTAGATGTTACTCTATGGACTCCAAGCAAGTACCCCTGGTTGGCCAAATTAAAGATGCTCAAGTGGTTCTGGCAGTGCACCTCGAGAAGAAGATGTTGCTAATAGTCCTTGTTGTTGATATACCTGCTAGTTATAGTTTACTATTAAGTAGAAGTTTCTACAGAGACCTTGGAGGGGAGATAAAGCTAGATTGGTCTCAAGTTTTAATCCTGGTCAGTAATAAAAAGATTAAATTGGTCCCAGAGAAGAAAGCCAAGTTTACAGTGCTGAAATTTGATGACCCTAAAGCCCAAATTCTATATCAAGAATTGGAATTTGGTAACTATATGCTATTTACTAATGATCATGAGGAGGAAAAAAAACCTGGAGAAGAGGAAAAGTAGTTTTCCGCTGAAGAAATGTCACCATAGATTTGGACTCTTGAATTTGATGGCAGTTGCGCATTGTCAGGATCTGGTGCGGGTGTGGTCTTGATATCACCAGATGGACTATGCGAGCCCATGGATTATAAATTGGAGTTCAACAACACCAACAATACTATCGAGTATGAAGCCCTCTTTTTAGGGATTATTTTTGCAAAAGAAAAGGGTGTGAAGATCTTGAGAGCTCGTGGAGATGCTAAGCTAATTGTGTGTCAAGTAAAGAATCAATACTATGTAAAAAATCATAGATTAAAAAATTATAGAAACAGAGTATGGGATGAAATAGAGGCACTAGATGCATTCTTTATTGAATCTGTGCTGAGAGAATCAAACTCCAAGGAAGACTCCTTGGCTGTGTCAGCTTCACTACTCCTCCCTCACCCAGAATTAAAAGATAAGAAGTACCAAGTGGATATTGTATATCAACCATCTATGCCCGATAATGTAGAAGATTGGAAAGTGTTCAAAGATGATTAGAATCTCCTTCTCTTTCTGGAGAGCGGTGGTTAATTCCATAAGAATGTCCCTAATAGAAATGAAAGAGACCATCAACATAAGAAAAAGAAGGATAGGTCAGACGTCATCTAGTTAAAAGGTAATATCATCCTCCCCATTTGGCCACTCTTGAGAATCTTTTCAATAGGCATGACACCTTTGTAAAGAAGAAAATAATCAAAATAGGTCCTACCACGGGTGAATATGAGGGAATGAACATTGAAATTGAGAAAGACCCCAAGATGATCAACATTGGGAAATGATGTACTAAAGAAGAAAGGAATGAGGCCAAGAAAATCTTCCTGGAATACCAAGATGTTTTTTCCTGGATTTATGAGGATTTGAAATTTTTTATAAACGGGAAATTTAAACACCAGATTCCCTTAAAACCTGAAGCTACTCCATTTAGGAAAGAGCAAAGGAACTACAATCCCAAAGTTGCAGATGCAATATTTAGGAAAGTTGATAAAATTTTCAAAGCAAGGATCATATACCCCATCCATCATTCTACCTGGGTGGCAAACATAGTATTTGTGAGGAAGAAGAATGGAGAAATAAGAATCTGTGTAGACTTCAGAAACCTTAATCAATCTTCTTTGAAACACAATTACGCTCTTCCCAACATGGATCATCTCTTGCAAATCATGGCTAGAGCTGAAATGATGTCTATGTTAGACGACTTCTCGGTGTAACGCCCTGCCAAGGAACCCAGGAGAACTTAACCTAAACATGACACTAAGTTTATGGAATAATTTAGGTTAAGTTCTCTTGGGTTCCCTGGTGGGGTGTTACACTTGGTATTAGAGCCCACGTTTCTACACTGAGAGCTCTGGGAAATATGTATGCCCATTAGTTATCTTTTTTATTTTAAAACATTGAAACAAACATAGACATAAAACTTAGATGTATTTAAAACCATCGCTTTAAGATTATTTGATTTCTTTTGATGTTATTGGTTTGATGTTGGTATGTCTCACAGAGCGTATGCATCGTTTGATCATCCTCCACCTATGTATCATGCTCCTATGAGTGGGGCTACGAGTAGAGGTCCTACAGCTAGTTTCCAGATTCCTACAGTGGGGAATGATCCTCAGTGTTCGAATCAAAGTCCTGAGAAGGATTCTAAGGAATCCGCACTTTGAGTTTTGGGACTCAGTAGGATGTTTTGTATTGAGGGATTTATATCTCTATTTTTTGTTGTAGGATTCTAGGAGTAAGCCTATTTTTAGGGGAGGAGGATGTAATACCCACCTCTTAGTTTGCTTTTCAGTTTGTGGATGCCAAACTCTTTTAGGCATTTTGATGTATGTGTGGTTATTTTAGTTGATCTTGAGGATATTTATGTATTACATTTTAGTATGTTATTGATCTATTATTATCATGTTGTATCTTTTGTGTATATGTGATTTATGGTTATTTAAAGATGCTTATGTATATGTTAAGATTTCATTTTCGTTATGGTTTTCTGACAATACTGACCTTAGATTTATATGCACATTGATAATCGTATGTTTTGGGTTATTGTTTGATGTGCTTGGTATGGTATGGGACAGAGTCGTAGTTACTTGCGTCGGTGAGATCCACATGATAACATAGTCTCAACCATTGTTTGCTATATGATATATGCATGTATGTTCATCTTTGTGATGACAGGTTTACAGGTACCGGGCTACGTCTTCCCTGAATTGGCAGGAGTGAGCATGCCCTATGACTTTAATCTCAATGGTAAGAGAGGGGAGATAGTTTTCAGGTCCAAATCCTATCCTATACCTAATTGTCCTAATTAGTGGACAAGTATTTGTATTGGCTACCTTACTGAATTTGTATAGTTGATAGGAATTTGTGTATCCCTTTCCTAGTGCATGTTTGATTTTGCTTGGTTTCGATTTCAGGTGCTTGATGTGATTATGTGTGTGTTATATTATGTCATTTATTTAATTGAATATCATTGCAATTAATTATTAAATATAAAGTATTTAATTAATTGAAAATTAATTTAAAAACCTATATTTAATTGAATAGTTAATTAAGGTGCAAATATTGAATATTAATATTTGATTGAATAATTAATTGAAAATTAGAGTAATTAAGATTTTATGCTTAATTAAATAATTGAATATTGAGTTGCATGGATAATTGTGATTTAAATATTTAAGTTATTTAAATTAATATTTTATTAATTACATGTGCAAGATTATGTTGAAAAAGTATTTTCAAATTCAGATATCTCAACTTGATATTAGGAGTCAAAGTTGAGTTGTGGCAATAAAGAATATTTTAACTATTTAATTTGGATTTACTTTCAATTTTAAGTCGAGTTATTTTAGGGATTGAATGGGGACTTGTCATGAGGGTTTGCACAATTAGGGGAAGTTGATTCTCTTTAGGAGAATTCTCCTCTTATTTCCCCCATAACAGGTTTTTGACAATTTGGAGAGCTCTTGGTGATTTAGGGATTTTTGAAGGATTGTGGATTATTGTGGTTGCTTGTTGCTTTGGAGTTTTCAAGTTTTTCTTGCTTGTGTGTGCTCGAATCTTTGTGGTTTCCAGATTTGTGGTTGAATTGTGCTTGAAGGGTTTCAGATTTGCTTCCATCTTCAAAGACACATTCCTCCATTTCTAGCATTGGAATCAAGGTAGGTTTCATTTGCCATGTATGGTTTCAATTTTGTAAATCTGGGGTTTCCTATGTTGAGTGGGTGCATGCTCGTTATTTTGCATTTAAATGGCTTATTATTGATTATATTCTTTCGGGTGTTTATTAAAACCCTAGATCTATCATTTTCATGTTTTTATATTTCTTAGCATAGTATCGTTATGCTGTCAAAATTTCGTGAATAAATTCCTTCTAGATCTCTTAGAAATTGAAAAAAATTAATCCTTGAAATAGTTTAAACTATAGAGAAAAATAAAATATTTAGTTCCTATGTATTTGCATTGAAAATAATTAAATCATTTCAAAAAAATTGACTCTCTGTAAAAAGTACAAACTATTGAAGAAAAAAAATTTTAAAAAAAAAATTACAAAGGAAAGGAAAAAAAAAAATTGGCAAAAGACAAAAGTACTTACCCTTTTGGTTATTTCCATAATTTCGGAATTCTTGTAAAAAAAAATATATAAAATAAAGTTTTTTTTTTTAAATCGCAGTTTGGAAAAATTTTGATTAAATTTTTTTTTTTTTAAATATATATTATTAAGTTGGGGGGTGGGGGGGTGGGACCCCATCCCCACACCCCCCACGCCTTTGAAAGCGCACAGCTTTAAAAGCTGCAGGCGAATAGTACCACCAAGCCATTTGGACGCCATCGGCACTGGTGGCTAAGGAAATAGGAGGATGGGGGGACGGTGTGGCCCCCCCCACTTAAAAGTTATTTAAATTTCTTTTCAAAAAAAAATTTGTTTATAAAAACAAAACAAAACATTGATATGTTAAATGCATTCAATTTTTTTTTAAATGGTAGATTTTTATTTAATTCATTTTTTATTAGATTTTATTTGATATTAAATTTAATTAATGTTTATCTGTATTTTAATTTGTTTTAAATTAGTTAGATTGGTGAAATGAGGATTTTATTTTAAAAAGGGATTATTTTTCTAAAAGGGGGGAATTAATATTTTTATTAATTTATAAGCCAAGAGGGGATTTATTTTGTCATTGTTAGAAATGGACTAATGTTAATTGTTAAATCCAATGGTGCTATTTAAGTTAACTAGAGTTATTATTGGACAATGTAGATTGATGCTTATGTTGCACTTGGGAAGTTTTTAATTTTTTAATTTTATAATTATAGCTAAATTGGTAATTATTTCCTAGATGTATTTATATGTTGTTTTTATAAATAGATCTATAGGGAATGTTAACGTTTTACCAATGTAGAATATTTAATTATTGTTGGAAAGTAATTTTAGTGAATAAATGAATTTGCATGATTAGGGATTATAAATTTGTTTACTCCTACATTAACATTGTATTTAATTTAATGCATTTTGAATATGAACTATACCATGATGTGTTTTGGGTGTGTGTTTAAATGAATTGTATGTTCTTTTGTGTTATCATGTTTTTGAGTACCTATTGGGCTAGATGACCCTTAGGACATAATTCCAGAGGTTTTGGGATTGTACTTTCTGCATGTTATCTTATGTGATGTTAGTTTGTGATTTATGATGATGTCATAGTTTTGATTCTCTATACCTCAACCTAATTCAGTTATGATGTATTGTTTGGTCTTGTAAGGATACTGTGGATATGTTATATTTATTTGAGAACCTATGTGCTCCTGAATGGGAAGGATGCGATTTGATTTATGATATATTTTTATGATGCTCTTTTGTGAACCTAGGGTAGGTGACCTATTTGTATGATAGGAGGTGGCTTGCAATAAGTACCGGAGCCCACAAGTGGCTGCTAGGATTTGCTTATTGTAAGTAGTGGTAACAAGTGATAACATAATAATTTATTATGATTGGGATAGTATAATCTAATAATATTAATGCCTCACCCATGCTTGAGCACTAGTATAGACTAAGATGAAGGATGAGATGATGTTTTCCCCCTTTCGACGTGCGGGTTCGGGCATAGTTAGTGGCCTTGTCAGTTTGAGAGGTCATTGATGATGTGTATAGTCACTTGGGTGCTAGAATCAATTAAGGGATTACTAGGACTTAATTCAAGGATGCAACATACATGATGACACCTTCCTATATAAATCTTAGGTTATCCTATGTGTTTCAGTACCTTTGGTGTCATTTAGTGTTCCTTGTTATGGTTAGAGTGGTTCTAGGATCTTCCTTTGCATTTGAGTATGAGGACATGTATGCGTTGTTTGCATTCTTGTTGTATACCCCGTGTGATGGGCCTGTTACTATCTCCTTAGCACGGTGGGAGTGGACCTTCGGTTCCATGTGGTCGGGTGGTAGTGATTCTTATTACCATTGAGATTCTGACGGATTATTCTTCATGCTTGGATGTTCCTTGTTGCAGTTTCATCTTCCTAGTCTTTTGGAGACTTGCTGAGTTACTTGAGTTGTGTTTTGTACCATATGTTGATATTGGTTATCATCCTTTGGAGGATGTATTTTATTGTTTATTATGTATTATTACATACCCTGCGACTTGTGCAGTGGATGTTGATTAGGTAGTATACCTTTTGGTATCAGTTGTATATGTAATATTTTATTATAAGATGTATGCTATTGGTTTCAGATTATGTAACTTTTATGTTAGTTCCTTATTATTGTTCATCGTAGATTAGTTTGTTTAAGTAATTCTACGTCAAGGAACCCTCGAGAAATGCTAATCTAGTATGAGATGAATTTCATGCATGTCATGTACTTCATTTTATGACTTCCACATTGTTATCATTATTGTTTGTAAACATTAAAAAAAAATTATTCCATAAACTTAGTGTCATGTTTAGGTTAAGTTCTCCTGGGTTCCCTGGCAGGGTGTTACACTCGGGGTATAATCAGATAGAAGATGAGAAGGCAGACCAATATAAAATGACCTTCACTACTCCATAGGACACCTTCGCATATCACAGAATGCCATTTGGGTTAATCAACATCGGGGCTACCTTTCAGAGAGGCATGGACCTTTCCTTCAGTGATATGAAGAACAAAATCATTGGTATGTATCTCAATGATCTTACTATATTCTCCAGGAAAAGAGTAGATCACATAAATGACTTAAGGAGAGTATTGCAAAGGTGTCAGGAAGACAAGATTTTATTGAACCCTAAGAAGTCAACTTTCTGTGTGACTGAGGGGAAATTGATGGGTCACATTTTCTCTCAAGAAGGCATAAGGATTGACCTAGAAAGAGCAAGAGCCATCCAACAATTGAGTTTACCTATGAACAAAATTGAAGTGAAATCATTTTTCGGTCAGGTAAACTTTCTCAGGAGATTCATTCTAGATTTCTCTGAGATTACCATTTATGCATAGTTGACATGATAAAAGGGGTAAAAGTATGGAATTGTGTCACACTTGGGGACCATTTGACATGTTTCGGCTGGACATGTTTCAGCTGGACATACGTGGCGCACACGCAGCGCCAAGTGGCGTCGATGTGGCAGAGGGGTTTCGGCTGAACCTGGTCTGGCCGAAACTGTTTCGGCTAGACCAGGTTCGGTCGGAACCCTAAAAATC
>MU226505.1:2208944-2230756 GCA_018584345.1 Thuja plicata | reverse complement strand
TTTTATGGTGTTTTATTTACATATACTATATTGTAAGTTGAAAAAACTCCAAGTAGGTATTTTAACATTCAAGAACACGCTCGTTCAAAAAAATAAAAAAAATAGCAAATCATGTCAGAAAAATTTATAACTTATATGTAACACTAGAGGAGAGAGTCCTCTTCAAGAATATGTAATTTTTTTTGTATTTGGTTTAAATTTACTAGGGCAAATGTGGAGGGAGAAAAAAACTGTTAATTTTGGGTAATTCTGACTTTGAATAGTTATAACAGACAAAATATATACCAAAAACCAATTTTTCTTTTTTTATGCACTAGCTGTATATGTTATCTAAAACATATTCTAAAATTAGAAGAAAAAAAGATTATTTGCATATATTAAAGTGGAGGGAACTAGACCTTACATTTTCAGCATTTTTTGAGAAAATAAAAAATAGACTTCAAAAATTAAAAAAATAGGTCAATACTTATTCAAAATTTTAAAAAAAAATTATAGGCATAAACTAGATCTAATTTTACACATTTCATTAGTTTACATTATTTTCAAATTCTAAACACAAATATCACTTTTATGTCGTTAAAGTTCAACAGTTTTGCATGTCGTGGTCCTCTTCCTTTGTTAAAGTGTGACACAGGTTTGTACTTTTAACCAAAGGAAATGTGAGTTTCAAGTGGAACGACCCTGGTAAACAATCTTTCAAAACCATAAAGAACACCATAGCTAATGCTCCCGTGTTATGCCACCCAGATTATAAGAAAGATTTCATAATCTATTGTTACTCTTCTGAACATACTCTATCAGCCATTCTCATGCAGGAGAACGAAGAGGGAATTCAAGCTCTCATTGCCTTTACAAGCACACCTCTAAAAAATCATGAGTTAAGATACTCCCAAACTGAAAATCATGCTTTCATAGTTGTAAAGGCTTTAAAGAATTTCAGATTCTACATCCTACACTCACACTCTCTTGTGTATGTGCCTGATATTGCAGTGAAAAGCATCTTGACTCAACAGGATGTAGGATGTAAAAATAGAGGAGCATGGGTAGTTAAAACCCAAGAATATGACATAGAGATCAAGCCCACCAAGCTGGTGAGGGGAAATGCACTATGCAATGCAATGGAAGAAAATCAAACAGACGAAGACCCAAAAGATTTACACTTAGTTTTGGCAGTAAGTATGCAAGACCCTTGGTTTGAAAATATCATGTATTTCCTGACATATGGTGAATGCCCTGAAGGGTTAACTCTGAAGCAAAGAAGGGACCTAAAACTAAATGCTTCTAAATATGTAATTTGGGAGGATAGATTGTATAAAATATCTATAGATGAAAATTTCCTCCAGTGTGTCGACAGACAAAAGAAGGAGAAGTTGTTAAAGGTGTTACATGATGAAGCTTGCGGGGGACACTTCTCCTCATTAGTCACTACATTCAATATTTTAAGATAGTGTTATTACTGACCAAGAATGTTTAGAGATGCATACCATTGGGTAGCAATGTGTGAGAAATACAAAATGTTTTCCATAAATCCACAGTTGGCAGCACTACCTCTGCGACCAGTGATAATTGAAGGTCCTTTTTAGCAATGGGGTCTTGATTTTATTGGTCCTATGAACCCCACATCCAGTGCGGGTTATACCTACATAATCACTATGACTGATTACTTCACAAAATAGGTGGAGGAAAAAGCAACTAAGAGAACTACTTCAGAAGTAGTATGTGAGTTTATCAAAGAAAACATTTTGGTAAGATTCGGTGTGCCTATTAAGTTAGTTATGGATAATACCGCATACTTTTCTTCTCAAGAAATTATAGAATTTTTCTTTGAGTATGACATCATGATCAGTCACTCATTTGATTATTTCCCTCAAGGGAATGGTCAAGCTGAATCCAACAATAAAAATTTGGTAAACATCATGAAAAATCTTGTAGCAGACAACTAGAAAATTTGGCATAAGAAGATCTATGAAGCCCTATAGGCAGATAGAGTGACTCCCAAAAAAGCCATTGGTGTATCTCCTTTTGAACTTGTTTACAGAGTAGAAGCCGGTCTTCCATTACCGTTAGAGTTAGTGACTTGCAAACTAAGAACAGTAGTGGAGGATGGCATATACCAAGATGGTTTAGAAAACATGATTCTGTACCTGAACAAATTAGAAGAAGAAAGGGAAAAAATGGTTGATCATATCACATGACACCAAATGCGTGTGAAGAACTTGTTTGACAAAAAGAGTAGACCCCAGAAGTTTATGGAGGGAGACATGGTGATGTTATGGGATAAGAGCAGAGCACCCAAAGGCATGAATGGGAAATTTGAAACTTTATGGAAAGGACCTTTTAAGATCCATTAGGTGTTTGAGAAAAATTCCTTTAAACTGACTTATCCAGATGGTGAAGCACTGCCCCTGACATATAATGGTTAGGATTTGAAGCTCTATCAGATCTGAATTTAAAATAGGTAACCCTTGTATTGTACAATAGTTACATTTAGTTCTTGTTCTTGTTTTTCTAGTTAGGTTTCCTTTATGCTTTCCTTTTTGTGTCTTGCTTTAGTTTTGTTGTGAGCTAACTTGTATTGAGCTTTGTGAAACTAGAGACTTGAGTTCCTTGCTTGGACATGTGAATGTCCAAGTCCCCAAATAGAGCCAACTGTTGCCCCACTTTTTTTTTGCATACCTTTAGATAAAAGTGGATGTTCGATGTGTAGTAGAGGTCTTGAAAGCTTCATGTGAGTCCTAAGTCTAAGTCTAGCTATCCCCTTAAGATAGGTAACCTTTATCAAATTTACCAAATTTGACTTCTCTTTTGTGAGCCGGAGGGAATTTGTATTTGAGATCATGTTTTCATTGGGTAGGTTAAGTTCCCAATCCTGGTAAAGGCCATGGTTTGAAGAATTCTAACATCAGTATTATATGAAGTTGAAGTATTTAGCCGTAACTCTTTATTTTGCAGCATTGGTGGGAAATTGGTTTTGAGCTTCGCCATGGCGGAGAATCACTTGCAAAGTGCATTTTTTGCACTTAACAGACCTAAGGGTATAAGATGTCAACAAGGGTTGAAAATGAGAAATTTGGAAATAAGAGAGCTTTGGGCATTCAGTTTGAACCTATTTCAAGCAAAGAGAATGATTGAGTGAGGAAAAATCTAAGCTGTAAGCTTATAGGTGAAAAAGAAAAAAATGGCTTCTCCACTACTCCAACAAGCAGGTTTCAACCTGCGGAGTGCGCTTTCCGCCAAACCTTTAAAATGAAGGAATTTTGTGGAAGAATATATCTCATAAGGAATCCAAGATATAAAGAAGGCCGATAAAATCAATAGATGTCATCTTGGCACCCCCACATGCCAAATTTCTCTTTTGGTGCATTTTCAAATAGAGAGTACTCCAAAGGCATTTCTCTTCCCAAAGGAGAAGTGGAAAATTAATTTTCCGCTACCTTAGGGAAGTTACCGTTATGGTTACTAAAGTGAAAAGACATTTCTCAACGGCCTATAAGAGCAAAGTAATTAATCCAAATAAAGCCATTTTACTTCATAACAAAGTGTTTCATTAATGTTGGGGTCTTTTCATTTATGTGGTGTGGGAAGTCGGCCATTAAATGGTAAGAATTCAAAAGTTATAAGATCAGTTGAAGGTTTCCAACAGGAGCTACCATTTTTTTAACAATTTTTTTGAATTCAAAGCCTTTGATACTGGTTGTTCTTTGCCCCTGCATTCTTGAAAGATATTCTTCATTCCCAAATCAAATCATTTGAAGTATGACTTCCAGATTTATGGGATTAGATGGAATGAATGACATTAACTCTGAATGGAATAAGATCTCAGATACGTCTATGAAGTTCTTTGATATGCAGAACTTTCAAAGTAGGCTAAAAGATAACCAAATGTATCCCATCACTGAGAAACTGAAAGAGAGCGGATTAGTTGAAGCCACTAGTTTTCCCATGGTTGTTCAAGCCCCAGAATTGATCCGAGAATGTATAGCTTGATACAACCCAGATACCAAGAAAATCCTCTTGCCTAATGATACGGTATTACTATCTATTAATAGAGAATCGGTCCAGAACTCACTTTAGATCCTAGAGCAAGCTGAGTATTTAGAAATGACATACAATTGGGTGGTGACTTGATATATAGCCAAGAAGTCAGTTTGGAAGAAGGAGATAATGAAAGCATGGTTTCAAGAGCCTAGGAGCGCCAAAGGGAAGCTGCCAAAAACACTATATGGCACTAATCTGAAGCCAAAGATCATAGACATCTTGGTGCTACTCCATAGGATCATAGGTGAGAGTAGGGAACTCAATTTTCCATCACTTCTTCCTAGTTCAAGTAATCTTTTCCCAACATCACTTTATTGATTGGGCCCTTATGGTAAGTAAGAACCTCTCAGAGGCCTTAGATAGAGATAAGTGAGAGAATGAATTTTATGTCTTCAGTCATTTTATATATTCTGGCGACAATCCAAATTTGGCTAGGGCTTCCTAGATTAGAGGAATTTCCTGATGATGTTAAGAGTTACGAATTTTTCCCCTCTTTGCAATTGCACAATAGTTATCCTGAATATCTTCAGGTTAATGATGCATTTACAATGAGATTGTGCAAGGAGCTAATGTGCTATCTAGAAAGGAGATTCTCTCCTGAAGCCATGGCTTTTATTAGCTAGTTTGGATGTTATTTCATTCAGTTTGGGGATTTATCATACATTCATCTTGCAGGATTCGATGACTTCCCTTTGAAGCTGCCTAGCTATCTTACAGATATGATCATGCTTGTGGAGGTGATGAGACAAGCGCTTAAAGTGAATTTGATATGTGATGATGCCAGGAAGACAGGCTATGACTTCCCTGTGATTATCAAAGACTACAATTGTGCATCCTGGTCTGAGGTGAAGAATGTTATAAAGTCATTCTCAAAGAGGTTTTAATTGGAAACCTGTGATGTTCTGAGGCCACAATATGATCTATTTAATTATGCTCATGATTATCTACAAATGAGCTGAGCTATCCACCATGTAGATGATATTGAAGATTACTGGGCCAATTGTAGAGATGATCTGGAGAGCAGAGATAGATTTTATGCCAGGTTAACCATTGAAAAAATCAAAAAGTTCAAGGTCAATCTTGTAGTTGAGGGGCTAGAAGATGACGGACAACACATGTATGATAATACATATCTCAAGAAGATCAAACCCCTCTCCATTAGCTCTGAGCCCATGTTGGAGCAAACCATCAATGATTTGCAGACTTTGATGAGTGGGATATACAAAAGAATGAAGTAGTGGGTTGAATGAACTACAGGAAGAAGGAAGAGATCAGAAAGGAAGCCTACTACTCAAAGGACCCCGGTAAAGGATACTTCCAACATTGCAATGAATTCCTCAGTGATACTACCAATTATGACCAAAAGTTCATCTCAGCAAGCCAGGGGATGCGATGAACCTCCCAAAAAAGAAGTTCAACCATAGAAGACTTGTGGAGAAGGCCCTCTTCAAGATATTGGGTCGACAGAGGAACCTACCAAAGATGCGGAACTAGAGAAGCCAGCTAAAGCAGTCACTGTAAATGTACCGGTTGGCACTTCAACCAAAGAATCTCCAAGGTGAGGGTCCCCTGTCATAGTAGAAGTGGGTGAAGATATTCCTTCTACCACAGAATTAGAAGAAGAGGCCAGGAAAAAGTAGAAGGTTATTTCAGTAGCCAAATTGCTGTCCTCTTCTCCTATTTCGGTAAATCCATTTTATTTAAGGCCAAATTGTACTCCTCCAGTCATTAGAAAACTGTTTATAGAAGATTTGGTCTCTACTACTAAGGTCACCAACACCGAATCATGGATAGAGAACACTCTAGAGCACAAAAGAAAGAGAGTGGAAGAAGGGGCTCCCAGCAAAGATACTTTAGCTCCAGCCATGCAACCCGACGCCGCTGCAGTAAAGACTAAGAAAGTGAAGACACTATCCACATTGGGCAGACACCTAGAGACTGGGCATTTCACTATGGAGGTAGGAAAGCCAATGAAGGAGGGTCATTTTAAAGATTTAACCCCTTCAAATTTTGAACTACACTCATTTGACATGGGCTTAGCCCGACATGATACCAAAGTGGATTTGTGGAAATATGCTAATATAGTGATTGAAGAAGAACTGGAAGAACTTAAAATGGCTAAGGTACAGCTTAAGGCTGAAGTCAGTGAATTGACTAATTTCATCTAGCAATTGGTCACTCTAGTTGCTAGTATTCCCAGTACTCAGACCACATTTGATCCCAATGCCACAGAGAATCAGGCTATATTAGCCAAGTTGCAAGAGGATAGGCACTTTGTGCAGATCGGAAAGGGATGGGTTGAGAGACTCAAATATGA
This sequence comes from Thuja plicata, assembly GCA_018584345.1. Classification (NCBI taxonomy): domain Eukaryota; kingdom Viridiplantae; phylum Streptophyta; class Pinopsida; order Cupressales; family Cupressaceae; genus Thuja; species Thuja plicata. Next base: position 2,224,401 of record MU226505.1, on the reverse strand, counting down.
GGGATTGGTAGTTGTCGAGCAACTGGGTAATGCTCTCTTAAGACTAGAGATGGAAAGGAACAACATTGAGAATAATCTGCAGACTCTCACATCTAAGAGAGTGAAGTGTCAGGATTGCATAGTGATGCTCCATGTGGTAGTAAAAATGAAGACCAAAGAGGCATTGAAAGCCAAGATTCTGCAAAAAGGAGATGAACCTCTAATCGAGTGGCTTCAAAGCCTAGAGTTCAAAATCAAGATGATCATTCATGCTGAGATGGGGTTGCAGCAAGTAGATGTTAAGATCAAGGAAGAACAAAACAAAGACTTTAAGATTCTTCAAGATCTACACACAGAATCACAAACGAGTGGACAATGTTAAGAAATGATATGATTGGCCAATATGCAGAAATCATTTTCTTATTATGTGCATAAGCTGTTAGAGCAGTCTTCCACCCACTTGGACAAAGTACCAGAGATCCAGCAATTGAGTGGATGTATTTACAAGGCCATGGAAGAATTAAAGGATCAGACAGATGCAATTAAGAGCCTGGCCAAGGAACATTCTAGGTGGCTCATCTGATATACCAATGTCCATGTCAACAGGCATGAAGAGCTCATCAAAGTCATTATAGTTGTCACCGCCCATAGGGCTAAATTAGGCAAAGGGAATGAAACTAAAGATTAAATAGATTCTCCCTTTGTATCAAATTTTGATGATATTGTAATGGATAAACCTTTGTTTATCATCTCTGCTTAAAATATGTTGAATCATTTTAGTTACTCTTTTTGTAACAGTCAAGACTCAAATTCTATATGTACTATACCAAAAGTTAATACAAAGGTCGGCTAAATTTTGGTGTGAAAGATAACATTTTTTCTGAGTCAATTGTGTGTCTGAATACCATTTCTTTAACTATTCCATTGCATTCCATTTATCTTTCTATTGAATTCAACTGTTTCTTTGAGGTTAGATTTACAATCTATATTCTAATGAGATTTCTGTATTATGATTTGATACAGTTAATTTAGGGGAAGATTTGTTGTTATCCTAAGTTGGGAAATGTTCCTGTGATATAGATTGATTCATTTTCATTTCATTATTAATCTTTAGTCTTGCATCTTCATCCTCAGTAGAAGTTCATGCATTACCAATATTGGGAGTTAATTTGATTGATGAAATCTCAGAATTGGCTAGATTTAGAGTTGAATTTATCTTGCCTGAGCTACTTCCTGTCTATGTTTAGCTTTGTGTACCTCTTCTATTCTCAGGTCAAGAACATACCCCTGTTAGATTAGGAAAGATCAAGATTCACTGAAAATCATTCATATAAGGGAGCTATACCTTTAAATTTAGAGGGAAATTTGTTTTTCAAAATAACAATTTTCTAACTATTGTATTCAATTGTTTCTTCATATTTGGGCATCTTAGAGTTATAACAATGAAGAACAATCTTTTTACTAACACATTGCTTTCTCATTTTCAATTCATGTTAGGGTTTTTAATCTAGAGGATTAGATCTTGACATTACACATTCGAAGCTCTTTCCAAGAGCAACACACACACATACATTCTACTATATTCAACTATTCATGGAGGTGGAGATAACCAAAATGGGGGTTTGACTAAGGAAAAACCCTTTAAAGCCCCCCCAAAACCCCTCTTTTTCACATATATGTAGGTGTTGTTTTGGGAGTTACATGTTTAGGAACAGTGGAATAGAGTGCATATCTCGATACCCTTTTCAGCAAATTTTTGGGTTCCAAAAATAGAATTTCAGTCTGAGACTTTTTAGATCGATTTTTCCCTAGGGTGCCATCATAAATTATGGCCAATGGTGACATTGATTTGAGGGTACAAATTGGAACTGTGTTAGAATGAAAAAAGGTTTTTGGGTTTTGTTCATCTTTGCATTTCCATTCCATATCTGATCTCAGATTTTCCAGAAACTCAACACAGGCTTCAGAAAATGGCATTTTTAGATCTTCTATGATGTGAGGTAGGTATTTTACTCCATTAATATTTCCTTTCAATTTCAAATCTATATCCATTATCAAATACAAATCAAATGTAAAGGATTAAATTATGGCATTAGTCTCCTTTATATATGAATATCTATTGTGCAAACTCTATCCAGGAGATCATCCACATTTTCTTCTTTACATTTTGGTGAACCCACTATAGACAACTCTTTCTCTTTGGTGTTAGATTTACATTTCATATTAAGATCTTGCATGCATATAGAAGTAGGTTTTCTTTTATGTTGTTGCATTTATATTCCAAAAACACCTAAAAAATATAAAATTTCTTTAAAAACACAAAAACATATACATGTTTGTAATTTTATTGTGTGTTCAACATGTATGACTCTTGTTTTGAATACTTTGGTGAAGATTTTATTGTACAAGAGAATAGATCCCTTAATGAGGTACATGGAAGTGAGAATGAAAAAGGTTCGAATGAGATCTCCATGGATCCTATTTCTATTTCATCCTCCTCCAGAACTTCTCCAATTGACCTTTACCATAGGATGTGTGTATGGCTACCTTCATGTTCCACTATTTGCAACATTGAGGCATCTAGAATGTTATTTCCTAAACCTTTGATGATGGTAAAAGGATGTCCTCACATAACTATTAAGGGTAAACCTAAAGATCCTTTGGATTTCTTTGATAATACGGATTTTGTTTCACATGCTTATCATACAAGAAATAATCCTCAACCTACTGTTCCAGCCTTTTTACCTCCTTCTCCACCTGTACTTCCTCAAGCACCTAGGTTACCTTCTTCCTTTAAGGAGTATGACTTAGTTGAAAAATTATGCACTACTCCAGCCAAGATATCTTTATGGGAATTGCTTCAAACTTCTCCTACATATCATGAGGCATTAGAAAAAGCTTTATCTACTCTTCTAGATCTGCCTCCTAATCAAGATAACATTAATTCATTTTTGGAATGCATGCATACTATGCCTTCTGTACCTCCTATTATGTTCACTAATGATGATTTACCTTTTGTTTAGGTGCAGAATCAATATGATGCTCTTATGGTTGATGTTTCTATTAATCAAAGTATCATTCGTAGAATATTAGTTGACAATGGATCTGGGCTTAATGTTTGTAGCATGGATATTCTCAAGGCTATTAAAGTCAATCTTACAACCATTCAATCAGATAATACCCCTATTTGTGGATTTGATAACATTGCAAAGAAAACTTTGGGTATTATTACGCTACCTATCAAGGTTGGTCCAGTCCTTCTTCACACACCTATTCATGTCATGCCTGGACCTCTCAATAATCACCTTTTATTAGGAAGGCCTTGGTTACATACTATGCATGTGATTCCTTCTACTCTACATTGTAAGGTTAGGTTCATTTATAACAATCTGATGTATACATTACATGTAGATGATGCGCCAAATCCTTGATTGAATGCAGAATATGCTAAGATCTTTAAACCCATACAACCAAGTAAGGAACCTGAGAAACCTCCTAAAGTAAAACAATTTGAAGCTCCATCCTCTTCTTTAACTGAAGATGATTGGGGAACATTGGATTTTAATGCTTCTTTTATGGGAGAATACAAATTTTCTGATTTAGAGTTCATGAAGGAACAAAATGGGTTTGAAAAACAAGTTTTTATTCCTTCTCCACTTTCTGGGGAATTAAAAAGTAACTTTTTTTCTGCTTCCCTTGAAGAAATGATTGAGACAATAAAAATAGATTGTTATGACATTGTGACGTATGTCGCTCCTTTAACTCAATCTGATATGGCCGATAGATATGGTTTTGGTTATCATTTACTTACAAAATTAGGATTCAATGGGAAAGGATGTGGAAAATATGAACAAGGTATACAAGTGCCCTTGGACAATGAAGTTTATGATTATACTTATGGGCTAGGGTTAAATCCTTATAAGAAACCATCAGATTTTCCTCTTAATGTCAATCATATCTACAGTGGACACTTAAAATTGGTTAATCCGCTTCTTGACATGGATCAAAAACCTAGTTTGGATATTTTTCCTGAGGATGAAGCCCTAGCTGAATTTTTAGGAGCTTAACAAGATTTACATGTGTTTCATCATAAAAGAAGAAAGCCTTATTGTCTCTATAATGAAGCCTATTTTGGAGAACGTGATGAACAAGATATTTCTCCTTTACCAATGGACTCTCCCATACAAAGTAATTTATTAATAACTGAGACTACGGAAGTTCAAATGGATGAGAATGACTCTAATAAAACAATCAAAGTGGGAAAATGTTTGAACCAAGATGAACATGATCAATTGGTTTCCCTTTTTTTTTAATATAAGGATATATTTTCTTGGACATATTCAGATATGTCAAGTATAGATCCTAAGATTGTTACTCACAATATTGTTCTTAAACCCAATGTCAAACCTATGAATCAAAAAATACAAAAGATGAATCCGGGCATTTCTTTGTTAGTTAAAGCTGAAATTGAAAAATTATTAGGTGCTGTGTTCATCCATTCTATTGATTACTCTGAATGGATTTCTAATATTGTGGTTGTTTCTAAAGGAGAAAATAAGATAAGGATGTGCACTAATTTTTGAGATTTAAATAAGGCATCCTTAAAAGATGATTTTCCCTAATCCAATATTGATATGATTATGGATTTGACAGCGGGTCATGCTTTATTATCTTTTATGAATGGATTTTCAGGTTATAATCAAATCTTTATTCCTATTGAAGGTCAACTTAAAACCACATTTATCACATCTTGGGGAACATTTTGTTGGTTCGTGATGCCTTTTGGATTAAGAAATTCAGGAGCAACCTATCAACGTGCTATGACCTTGATTTTCCATGATTACATCCATAGGATTCTAGAAGATTATGTAGATGACATCCTGGAAAAATTGATACAAAGAGAGGACCATGTGTTTATTTTAAGACAAATATTTGAAAGGATTAGGAGTTATAATATGAGATTAAATCCTAAGAAATGTTCTTTTGGAGTTGATTCTGGTAAATTGTTAGGATTTATAATCTCTAAGAGAGGCATAGAGGTTGATACTGAAAAGATTGATGCTATTGTTAACATGCCTCCTCCCAAGAATATTCCTCAATTACGTAGTTTACAAGGAAAAATACAATCTATTTGTCGCTTTGTTTCTAACTTAGCCGATAGAAATATTCCTTTCACCTCCTTGCTTAGAAAAGATACCACTTTTTCTTGGAACTAGGAATGTAAACAATCTTTCGAACAATTTAAGAAGTATCTTGCTAATCCTCCTATTTTGCAACCTGCTTAATTCAATAGACCCTTCTATCTATATACTTCTGCCACTTCCCATGACGTGAGTGCATTATTGGCTCAACATGATAGTGAAGGTAAGGAAAGACCGATATACTACATCAGTCAAAATTTACTTGATTATGAAACAAGATATACCAATTTAGAAAGACAATGCTTGGCTTTAGTTTATGCTTGTAAAAAACTCAAGCATTATCTATTGAATGTTGAGGTTAATGTGATTGTTAAATTTGATCCTCTCAAACACCTTTTCTCAAAAACTGATCTCTCTGGTCGTCTGGCTAAATGGGTAATGTTACTTACAGAATTCAATCTTAATTTCATTCTTAAAAAGTTAATTAAAGGACAAGCCTTAACTGATTATCTAGCTAAAGCTCCTTGTCCTCATTCTAATACGAACATCACCTCAATCAAATTCCCTGATGAGAATATTTTGGCTATTAAGAAAGAAGATGTTTGGGAATTATATTTTGATGGTTCCAGATGTAAGACATGTTCTGGTGTAGGCATCGTCTTGGTCCCTCCTACAAAGAAACCAATCCCTATGTCATATAAATTGACCTTTCCTTGTACTAACAATATTGTGGAATATGAAGCTCTTATAGCTGGCTTATGGGTAGCTTCATCCCTTCACATTAAAAAATTGGAAATATAGGGGGATTCACAATTGATTGTTGAACAAATAAAAGTGGGTTATCAGACTAAGAATGATAAAATGTCGCAATATAAAGAATTGGCTCTTGGTATCCTTTCACAATTTTCTTCTTATACGATTAAGGATTTACCGAGGAAAGATAATCAACATGCAGACGCCATGGAAAGTGCAGCTTCCTTGGTGTGTCTTGAGAATAATATTGAAGACTTTCACTTTACTATACACACTCTTAAACAACCTTCAATTTCTAATAAGGTTAATGCTGATTGTTTTAACTTGCATTTGGATGAATGATATTCGCATATCTTTCATTTTTTGAAAGATAATACATTTCCTAAATCAGCTGCAAGGAACATGCGTAACTGTATTAGGAAGCTTGCAGCACATTATATCATTTTAGGTGATACTCTTTAAAAACGTTCTTATAATGGTTTTCTATTAAGATGTCTTGGTAGAACTAAAGTTCTGATAGCTTTAGCCGAACCCCATTCTGGTTCTTATGGAGGACATTTTGGTGAGAAATCTTTAGTTAATAAACTTCTTAGAATGGGATATTATTGGCAAACAATGGAACAAGATTCTTTTAAATTTGTCAAGAAGTTTCCTTAGCATCAGCAACATGGTAATTTAATTCATGCCCCTTCTCGTGAGCTTCATAATAAAGTTTCTTCATGGGCTTTTAGCATTTGGGGATTTGACCTTATTGGAAAAATTTCACCAGCTGCTTCTCAAGGACATACATATATTCTCATAGCTAAAGATTACTTTACAAGTGGGTAGAGGTTATTCCTCTCCATTCTACTACTGCAGATGTTATTTGTGATTTTATTCTTAATCATATTATAGCATGATTTGGTATTCCTTCAATGATAGTTTCAGATAATGGTACTTCTTTCAAGAATAAAGAATTCACAAAATTCTTGGAGAAATATCATATTCAACATAGATTTTCCACTCCCTACTATCCTATATCTAATGGTCAAGCTGAAGCATCAAACAAAGTAATTGAAAAAATCTTAAGGAAAATAGTCAATAAGCATGTGAAAGATTGGCATACTCAACTTACTTATGCTTTAAGGGCTTATAGGACTAGTGTCCGTACTTCCACGGGTACTTCTCCTTATAATCTTGTTTATGGTACTGATGCTATTATGCCATTGGTATTAGAAATACCTTCTTTACGTGTTTCATTCCATGGGATAATTAATAAAGATACTTTTCGAGAACAATGGTTACAATAATTAGAGATGTTGGATGAACAATGAATAAATGTTTTGGAGCATATTAAGTCTTATCATAAATCGCTTCAAAAATAATACAATTATAAGGTGATTGAGCGGTCATTTTTGGTAGGTGATTTAGTCTTATATGAAAATCAAAGGAATGTGAATGCTTTACCTGGTGAAAAAGGGAAATTTAGCCCTAATTGGCTTGGACCTTTTGTGGTTATTGAGGATTTTACTTTAGGTGCTTATAAGATTGCTGATATGAATGGTGTTCCCCTTAAGAAACTTATTAATATTATGCATCTCAAACATTATTATCCCTGATACATAAATGTTTCTTCATGTATTTATGTATTCCCTATAAGAATAGTTATGTCTGTTTTGTAGGTTATGAGATTTGAATACATTTATACATCAATTTCATTTCTTTCTTTAGGTTAAGTTTTTGTGTATTGATCAAAAGAACAAGTAATCAATCATAGAACTAAATGGTCAAGCAGAATGTTCATGTATAAATATTCATGAGTTTGGTACATATATGGCACATATGCCATGGCTATCAATCTCTATCTCTACACTCTGAGGGTCGGTGGCTCCCAACTCTTTCTGCTCTATGGTGTGAGGTTGAAGATATCGATATGATAGTCCGTCTGTGACTCCTTGATATGCTCATCTCATAGTTGCACACCTGAGCTCTTTGTAGGTCATCCATCAATCTCTCTTCCCTTTCTTTGCACAACCTCAGCTCTTGATAGACACATGCAAAAATATCTGCATGTCGGCCAGGATATCTCTACCCAATAAGGGACTCTTGCTCACTAGCGGGTAGTCAGTAGGATAAACATGTATCCTTAGGTACCATGAATACAAAGCTCCTCCACTCTATTATGCTAGTTGTAGAATTAAAACATATCTATCTTTTATTACTTCTTCTAGAAAAACATTTACTTAAAATATTCTAATCAATTACATAAAATCATACATAGATTTCCCTCCTAAGTATCATCAAAGGATCTAGATGTTGGGGGCATGGAGTCACTACCCTCTCCTCACTCATAGTTTCTAGGTCTAGGTGGTGGTGTCTCTATATATGCATGGGGAGGTTATCATGATCTCAATGGTATAGCATGGATCGCCTAATAATCTACATCTGTACTACCACTTGGGGGCATATCCTCTTCTCTCTCATATGCTCCCTCATTCTCTCTCTCTCTTCTACTCTCTGCTCTACTCTCTCCTCCTCCATGGGATCTCCCTCAGGAATGGGCTCCCCCTCATCTCTATGATCCTCCTCCTCCTCCTCTAGTGTGTCACCACCTTGGTGTATCCTCTTTGAAAGACCTGGATCACCTATAGGGTAGTCATCAGGGAAGATGTGATGGGTCCCCTGTAGAATCCAATATCTTATATACTCTCTTCTCACCCCTAGGTGGGATACGGTAGGATCCACCTCTATATCCTTGGTCTCATCTATATCACTATCTACAATATCTCCTATTGTAGGTTAGCGTATGGCCCCGGGTATCTGATAATAAAATATTGAGTATCTATACCGAGCTACTATCTAGGGGACTCCCTGTGTGAAACCAAACGATCTCATAACTCTATCATAATAATATGGCATCACTGCATGATTGGTAGGACCCTCTAGCATCTTACACTATTAGGAGTGTCTTAACTGGTGTTGAGTATCTAGCCATCTTGTCATCCGATAGTATGGTCTCCATATCACATTCACACCTAGTATACAGTCAAAGTGTACCCTCCAAAAGAGGATATCTCTATACTGCCAAACATCTGCTAGTAGATATGTAAAAGCTCTTGGTGTGCTCATAGCTACTATCACTAGAACACCTTGTGGTTGAGTACATGTGTAATACTCAAACATCCAAACCTATAGCAAGGTGCATACTGTAAGACTCTCCCACTAAAATCTCACTAACTGACTCAACTCATTGTAAAGATGGGGTAACATGTTGTGGCCCCATGAGAAAAAAATATTATCACTCTCCATCTTGCATATGAGATGGGTGAATGGTGCTAAGAAAACTATACCCTTTGTGTTGGGTATTACAACCAAAGAGAGTATACATAGCATCACTCTCTGTACCAAGGGTGTCGGACCTGCTAGTATGGTTGATAGAGTGATATGATCTAATTGGGTCCTCATCCCAAAAAATACTCTCCATCTAAAAACACCTCAGGAGGACCTCGCTACACTCTTGGTCTAATAGGCTTGCCTCAGACTAGAAGTCATAGGATCCTGTACACATCCTCCAATGTGATCGTGATCTCTCCTAATGGAATATGGAAGGAACAAGTGTCCTCATCCCACCTCTCTATCATGGATGTTATCATGGACCGATGGAACCTCATCTATGGTAGGATTTCTACCCAATACAATCCCACATCTCTCAATAGTTGTATCTCACCCTGTTGTAGCTTGGAAAATTTCTCTTTAACAGTCAGTAGAAGCCCTCTAAAGGGATGCTCTCAGTGATGGACAAGATCCTGTTAGCACAAACAACATCACATAAATAATCTATCATCAAACAACTACAATTCTCACTTGACCTAGTCAAGGTCAACCTTTTTGGGTCAAGGTTGACCTTTTTGGGTGAAGGTTGACCTTTTTGGGTTAGGGTCAACCTTTTTGGATCAAGGTCAACTTTATCCCCAGAAAGGACAGGACCTTCCCAGTTATGGTTTACCTACAAAGGTCAAGGATGACATAACTGGGTCAGGGTTGACCTTTTTGGGTCAAGGTTGACCTTCCCTATAAAAATAGGAATTTCTCAATCAAAAACATGAAAAAAGGGAACCTACCTCAAGCAGTGGTTGTTCGCTAGCCAAACACTCTCTCAGGACCTTCACGCAACTCGCTGGAAGTTCTTCTCTCTTTGGCATTTTGCTCCTCAATTCCAAGCTCTACAAATGGTTAGAATGAGAAGGTAAGTGCTAGTCATCGCATTTATAGCTTCAAATTAGGGTTTTATTGGGGTTTTTATTAGGGTTTCATTTGAATTTACTTAGGTCAAATTTAAATTTCCTTTTACATGCATTTAGATAAGCATTCACTCTTTTCATCATAACTTGAGTTTGGTAGCTCCATTTTTAGTGTCGTCAGTGGCGTTGGAATTTTGATTCAAATACCTAACCTATTAAATTAGTTTAGGAAGATATTTAATCCTTATAAATGGTTTACGAAAGGAATTTTCAACAAATTGCATATCTAGTGTATAGATTTAACTTTATCACCATGTTTCACCTTTCAGAATTAGTAAGCCAAAATAGGGGGGCATAAGGGGCTCTATGCATTTGTCAAAACCATCTTAGTAAGGCTTAGGTTCTCTATGGATTTTCATTAACCTTGTGTATTTTAGGTTTTGGATACTAACGGTTTCTTTCAGGATCTCCACATTGAGGACTTGGCTGTAACCTTTTTACTTTACAATGTTTTCTTACTTTAGCTTGCATATTCACGTAGTGTCATACCTAAGATAAAGTGGGGGATAAATGTATCATATTAAAATGGAAGAACTTCCATTTTGGCAGGTTTATCACCCTTTTTTAGTACATTTTCATATTAGATTTGCATTTAGGATGCACATGCACTTGATTCTGCATTTCTAGGTGAAATTAGGGTTAGGATCCTTCGCATCCTCCTTAATCTCACTTTCTATGACTCCATTTTTTGGTAGAACCTATGTATTTTCTCTCCTAAATCTTCATCATACTTAATATTTGGCCTTTGTGCCTCCATCCAACATCCTAGTGTATTTTCTCACCTTCCTGGGTCCCTAGTTGACCTGGGAATCCTGCAGATTTCCCAAGGAGACCAGCCTAAAACCTCAGTTCAGGTTGAGGTTGACCTTGACCTAGGTCAGGGTTGAGGTCAACCTTGACCTAGGTCAAGGTCAAGATCTTCCTTGACCTAGGTCAAGGTCAAGGTCGACCTTTACCTCTATCAGGTGGTGGTCCCTGCTTTCAAATCTAGAGCCTATCAGGGTTCTAAAACTTAAAATAGGTCCCCGGGTCTGAATGCGGCAGTGTTTTGCCTAATATTCAGATTAATACATCCCCTCCTTTTTTTTATATTGTAATTGGACCATAATTCAAGGAAAATTTTGAATTTGGGTCCCTTGCATTGCCTTAGGAGGTCTATATTGAGATCTTTATATAAACACTCTCTTTTACCTTCATTTGGACATGAAAAAGAATCATAAGATGATATGATGCAATTATGATTTTGACATGATGATGAGGAAAGAAAGAAAGAAGATGATATAGAAGGAAAAGACATGATGATGTATTAAGACATTCAAGAACTTTTATGTACAAGATATTGTGGATCTTCTTTGGAGCAAGAGAGACATCTTCCTTCTTTCCTTCTTCTTGGATCCACCATTTTCAACCTTCAAGCGTTAAAAAGATATTATCATGGGGTAGCAATTATGGATTGTGAGTTTGGTAGGAATACTTTATCCTTGGGGTCCTGGTATGATTTCTTTATCACATTCAAATCTATGCATTGCTTTCTCATTTTCAATTCATGTTAGGGTTTTTAATCTAGAGGATTAGATCTTGACATTACACATTGGAAGCTATTTCCAAGATCAACACACACATACATTCTACTATATTTGGCTATTCGTGGAGGTGGAGATCACCAAAATGGGGGTCTGACTAAGGCAAAACCCTATATAGCCATCGCAAAACCCCTCTTTTTCATATATTTGCAGATGTTATTTCAGGAGTTACAGGTTTAGGAAAATTGGAATAGAGTGCAAATCTGGATACCCTTTTTAGCAAATTTCTAGGATCCGAAAATAGAATTTCAGTCTGACACTTTTTAGGTTGATTCTTCCCTAGGGCACAATTGGAAATTCTAGCCAATGGTGACATTGACTTGAGGGTACAAATCAGAACTGTGTCAGAACAAAAAAAGATTTCTGAGTTTTGTTCGTCACTGCGTTTCCATTCTAGACCCGGTCTCAGATTTTCAAGAAACTCAACACAGGCTTCAGAAAATGGCATTTTCAGATCTTCTATGATGTGAGGTAGGTATTTTACTCCATTAATATTTACTTTCAATTTAAAGTCTATATCCATTACCAAATACAAATCAAATGTAAAGGATTAAATTATGGCATTGGTCTCCTTTATATATGAATATCTATTGTGAAAACTCTATCTAGGAGATCATCCACATTTTCTTCTTTACAAGTTCTAAGTGGTCCTACGAACCCTTAGGATCCATTATGACCCCTTAAGACCCATTAGGACTCATTAGGACCACTTAGAACACATTAATAGTCATAGGACCCATGAGAGAGAGAGAGAGAGAGGTCCCCTTAGGATCCAATATGAGCCCTTAGGATACATTAGGGCCTCTTAACACCCCTTAGAACACAGTAATCATCGTAGGACACACTAATGGGCTTTAATGTGTACTACTATCTCATAAGGGGTTTTAATGTGTTCTAAGTGGTCCTAGGAACCCTTAGGACCCATTATGATGCCTTAAGACCCATTATCACACATAAGGACTCATTAGGACCCCTTAGAACACATTAATAGTCATAGGACCCATTAGAGAGAGAGAGAGAGCAATACATAAAATGTAACATTTAAGTATAAGAATTCCTTTCTTATACTTAAGTTACATTTTATGTATATACTTATAGGATGTTTGAGAGTGGTTTCAGCTTCATAGGAGTTAAGATAAAGATTCTAGATTTTGAGAATTTTTTGAAAATTTTAGACTTAGCCAAATTTCAGGAATCAACAAATTGTCTTGAACATGATTCTCAATGGACTATTGATTATAATCTTAAGCCCTTGACTAGATTAAGGACACTCTTTAGGATTATTAGTAGTTGTAATGTATCATATTAGGTCCTAAGTGGTCCTAGGTCCCCTTAGGACCCATTATGACCCCTTAGAACATAGTAATCATCATAGGACACACTAATGGGCTCTAATGTGTACTAGTGTCTCATAAGGGGTTTTAATGGGTTCTAAGTGGTCCTAGGAACCCTTAGGAGCCATTATGACAACTTAAGACCCATTAGGACACATTAGGACTCCCTAGAACACATTAATAGTCATAGGACCCATGAGAGAGAGAGAGACCCCTTAAGACCACTAAGCAAGCCTTAGGACCTCTTTAAATTCATTAGCTTATTGTAAGGGGTTGTAAGGGGTCTTAAGGGGTCCTACAACACAACGGTGTGTCCTAGGACCCCTTAAGGCCACTAACAACCCTTTAGAACCCCTTACCATTCATTAGTGTATGGTAAGGTTTTCTAAGGGGTTGTAAGGGGTCTAAGAAGTCCTACAACACATTAAAAACCCTTACAATCCCTAAAATTTAGAAAGAGGGGTCCTCGAGGGTCCTAAAAGGTCATAAGGGGTTCTAGGATCTTATGACCTCTTAGGACCCCTTATCATATATCTTAGGTGTCTTAAAAGTTTGTAAGGGGTTATGAAGGGTCCTAGGACACATTAATGCGTATTAGGACCTCTTAAGACTCCTTAGGACCCCTTACCATTCATTAGTGTATGGTAAGGGGCCCTAGGGAATTGTAAGGGGTCTAAGGGGTCCTAGGAAACATTAATGTGTCCTAAGACCCCTTAACAATCCTACTACCCCTAAGATGTAGAGAGATGGGTCCTGAGGGGACAAAAGGAGTGCTACGACACATTAATTTGTCCTAGGACCCCTTAGGACCCCTTACCATGCATATTAGGGGTCCTAATGGGCTGTAAGGGGTCGTAAGGGGTCCTAGGACACATTATTGTGTCTTATGACCCCTTAAGACCACTTACCATTCATTAGTGTATGTTAAGGGGTCTTAGGACACATTAATATATCCTAGGACCCCTTGAAAATCCTTATGACCCTTAAGATGTAGAGAGGGGGGTTTTAGGGGTTGTAATGGGTCCTCACCTTCTCTCTCTCAAAAGAGTCCTATGACTATTAATGTGTTCTAAGGGGTTATAATGGGTCCTAATGTGCTATAATGGGTCTTAATGGGTCCTAAGGGATTGTAATCGGTCCTAAGGGTTCCTAGGACCACTTATAACCAATTAAAACCCTTTAAGAAACATTAGGACACATTATGACACATTAGAGCCCATTAGTGTATCCTACAATGATTAATGAATTTGAAGGGGTCCTAAGAGGTCCTAATGTGTCCTAAGAGATCTTAATGGGTCCTAATGGTTCCTAAAGGATTGTAGGACCACTTAGGACCCATTATTATCCCTTATGATATATTAGAACCACTTAGAACTCTAAAGAGTGTCTTATGATGATTAATGCTCTCTCTCTCTCTCTCTCTCTCTCTCTCTCTCTCTCTTTATCTAATATAGGGTGTACACCCTATAGGGCGTACGCCCTTTTAATGACATTGAAGTTTTCCAAGTATAAGGCTTGGATTTTCCTTGGAGTTCCAACCCAAAGGCTTGGAGGATTCAAATAGGTCTGAGACATGTTTTCCAACAAACCTACAAAAAAATAACATTTTTTCTTGTGTGCTTCCTGTCAGGTTTGCACGTGGTTCAATAATGATAAAATCAGACAGCATGATATTGTAGATCTCCCTGATAGCTATCTAACCATGTAATTTATTTTCAATTCTCATTATGTTAAGTTTTTCATCTCTAATTTCTTTTCTAAGTATGTCTAATTTTTGTCAAAAACCAACATGTATTCATTTGGGCTTGGATTTTGGCTCGTTCATCAAATTTTGAAAAAAATTACATTTTTCAAAAACTAGACTCCATTCTACACACTTTAAAAAAAAAAAAAGTTTTGATTTTCAATTAGTTTTCAATGATTTCTAGGGGAGCACATAGAAATTTTACATTTTTAGGATGTGTCCACTTCGGAAAATTGTGAAAAATCACACTTTCATAAAAAAAAATTAGTAGAAAAAGCCAAGATAAACTAGGTGGTGTTAGTTAATTTCTCACTAGAGCAATTAAATTTTTTTTTTAAAAAAGTTAACATTTTAGGGGGAGCACACCAGACGCTATGTCATATTTTTTCACAAAAAATAGGACCACTTTATGTGATCCCCCTTTTTGAGGGCCTTGATCTCCACCATTTCTAAAATAAATTAGTAGTTTAGAAACTAAATTCAGAGAAGAACAACTCTTGTTTTTGTCACATTTTAAAATTTTGCGTGTAACTATCCTCAATTTCTTGTTGAAGTTTAGAGTTTTCTGATTTAAGAAAAAAAGTGGCATCTTATACCCCCTTTTTGGTCCCCCATCTTTGTGGACTTACCATATATATATATA
>MU226505.1:2163773-2174421 GCA_018584345.1 Thuja plicata | reverse complement strand
TTCATATCTTATGTTTTGATGCTAATGTTATGCTGCAAGTTTTTTAGGTCATTTGGAGCTCTTTGAAGATATTTTACATCCAAGCTTTGAAGACTTGTTATTGCATTTCATTGTAGTTGCATATTTCCTTTCTTAGTTGCATTATCATGGCATTTTAGTTTAGATTTCCTTTTATGCAATAGATTAACTTGCATTTTCATATAGATTTGCATTACATTGCATACATTTGGTTTCATTGGAGATATTGGCATTCTTGCCCTTGTTTTTATTGTGAATCTCTCATTGTATGGTTGACTAGCAAGGTCATGAGTTTATAGCTCTAGCTGAGAGCAATTTTACAAATCTTACAACTCCATGCATAAAGAGCTATGGATCGATTTGTGAGGGCTCATTCTTGAGTTTCCTTGCATGTAAGGATTCATAGAAGTGCACTACTTTTGTGTGTACAGTAGCAACGGCAATACATAGAAGACATATATGATAATTGTGATAAAAATATTTTGTTTATATTTTTTTACAAATCTAGATATCAACAAATGCATTTGTATAATATATGGTAATTTATATAAGCCACCAAACTAAAACCACAACATTTTGCTTCTTTTTCTGGGTTGGTTGCCTGTTTCCTGGTTGTTTGTTGAGCTCAACTTTTCGTAAATAGGGTTTTAGGTCCCTTCAAACCTATTTGACCCTTAATAAAAAATAATTATTTTTCAATATTTTAATCAATTGATCTTTTTCCATCATGGAGCTTATGAAGGGGGTTAAAAGTTCAAATTAAATTCAATTAAGTCTCCAATTATTGATTAGAAGCACTCAAAAGATTGCAAGAAAATTAGAATCCTTGCAATTACAATTAAAGTTTTAATAATCATTTACATATTCAATAGTTAATAATAATAAATAAATTTAAAAATGAGAGCATATAATATTTATTAAAATATCTAAGAGGAAACTAAAATTACGGAATTAAGAAATAATGAGTGACTTCAAAAAAAGTATAAATTTAATATTTAAAAATAAAAAACATGTATATAATTTATTAAATAAAATAACTCTAAAATTAAAGAAAATAAATCTTCAAAAGATAAAATAATACATATAAGGTTTTTAAATAAATTGACTTGAAATATCTATACTACTAATTTTATATTTATATAGCAATGTTTGACAAGAAGAGAGAGGAGAATTTTTAAAGATGCATAGCTTAGCTCTGCTAGGGTTTTTGTCATGCTCCTTGCCCCTAGCTTTCCCTCGTGCCTTCCATGGAGCTCAACCCGGGTCTCCCAACCCTTTCCCTTGATTTTTTTTTTTTTTTTTTTTTTGGGGGGGGAGTATCTTTGGTTCACTAATTTTGGGGTCCTCTAGTGTTTCCCTTGACGTTATAGACATGTCCCCATAAAATGGTATTGTTAGCTCTACAATCTCGGATGGATATTTCCTCCAAATCAAAAAACCTTCCTCCTTTGTAGATAAGCTGAAAGATGTCAGTCCGACTAAGACATTGGCCTCTAAGACAAAGATTTTGCATGTGGTTGCTCGCAAAGTCAACGGAAATATGTTGTTTGTGCCAAATGAGATAGTGAATGAAACCATGGTTGAACTGGAATTCTCCTTGGTGGGTAAGCTCCTAGCCTTCAGAACCTCTATTGACCAACTTAGAAAATGGATTTCTACCCAATGGAAAGTTAAAGGTAGTGTGAAAGTTAACATGCTTCCTGATAGCTTATTCCTTTTTAGTTTTGTGAATAAGGAGGATATGATTTATGTTTTTACTAATGGCCCTTGGATGTTTGGTTCTAACCCAAGAAATATTCTCTCCTTATGAAAATCAAAACCTAGTTTTGATGCACAAAATGACTTAGGCACTATGGCCCCAATGTGGATTCGTCTTCCTAGTTTATCCCTGGAGTTTTGGAACTTAGAGGTGGTTTGGAGTATTGCTGACTCTTTTGGGTCTCTCTTGGTTGTGGATAGTATCACAATGAAATAATATAGATGTCTCTTTACACGTATTTGTGTTAATGTTACAGTCAATACAATGCTGCCATCCTTTATTACCCTGTAGTCTAGGTTTGGATCTTGGGAGAAAAACCTAGAGTATGAAAATGCCTCGATCTTCTCTCAGATCTGCAAGAAGTTTGGGTATCTAAGAAATGTCTTTAGATTTCATAAAATTGGGGATGTGCAACAAAAACCATTACTTGTCACAAGGGATCCAAAGTGATTGGAGAGCTATGTGAATGCTACTTTGGATAACTCATAGAACCCCCTAATTGAAGGGAAGGGAACCATTTTAGATAACCCTTCTACCTCTACCGCGACTACCCTACTAGAGACCCATTCTATTTTGGATGATGTCATCACATCCATGGGTTGCACTGACCATATTTTGAATGAGAATGATGGGAAATGCAATAAAATTAATAATGAAGTTAGTTCTAGTAAGCAAATAGGGGAGTCATTAAAACCCCAAGTAATGGAACTGTAGATTGAGTCACAAGTTGAGGAAATGGATGGTATGATAGTGGATCTGAACATCTCAAAAGAGGAAGGAGGAAACTATGAGGTTCTCTCTTTAGACTCTCAGCCTATTATCCAACTCTGTTCTAGAATTGCGAGAGGAACTGGAATGATAGAAAAACCACTACAGGATATGGATATTTGTGATCCTCTAGCTATACCTACCTCTGCTTATAAGCTTCTTAGATTGTCTGGCCTCAAGGCTAACTTGGCTCTTTTGGGATTCTCTTCCTCTCCTCCTAGTGCTCCTATGATGAATTTTGATGTTGATGGGAAGGAATTAGAAAGGAAAGTAGTGGGAGAAAAAGGTAAGAAGAAAAAGAAGGCAGATGTTGGGAATGACACTAAACTGGGAAGGCCGACATAGAAAGAAAGAAGAGAGAGATGGACAGAGAAGGAAGTAGCAATTGGAAACTAGAAAATAATAGATGGGTTGTCTGAACAAAAAAAAAAGAAATACAAATGAGAAGATAAATCTCACTAAGGGTGGGGACACAACTCAAGGTTGGGTTGTGGAAAATTTCTAGGTTAATTATGAAGATTCTATATTGTAATCTAAGAGGATTAAAAATCTATTTAAATAAGCACATGTTGAAGTTTTCCATCATAGATAATAAAGTTGACATCCCGATTTTACAACAAACAAAAATGAAAAAGGAAGGTTTTGCAAAGATTGTCAATCATATCTGGCCTACAACAGAATGAGTTTCTAGTGATGCTAATGTTGCCTCAGGGGGTTTGGCCACCCTTTGGAACCCCAAAAAAGTTGTGGTACCTTGATTATTTCTTCGAGAAGTAGCTTGATGACCTCTTTCAAAGATCATATTGCTAATAACCCTTGGAACCTTATTAATGTGTACGCCCCTAATGTCAAATCTACTAGGAAAGTATTGTGGGATTCTATTTTTGCTACCATTTAGGGGAAGAGGAATGAAAGATGGATTTCAATTCCCCTCTATATCCCTCAGAGAAATTAGGGGGAACGAAGGATTTTAGTGAGAGTATACTTGACTTGTCTAGGTTCCTCTCATCCTTGGGGATGATTGATATTGAGCTCAAGGGTTCTACTTTTACCTAGTCTAATAGAAGGCAAAGAAAAAATTTAATCCAGGTTAGGATGGATTCATTATTGCTTTCCCCTAATTGGATTAACATTTCTAACTTCTCCCTCTTATCTCAGCCCAAGACAACTTCTAATCACAATGATATCCTGCTTGACTTGTCTAAAAACTATCTAAAAAGGGGCCCTTCCCCTTTAGGTTTGAACTCATGTGGACCTCACACCTTGAATTTAGAGGCCTTGTGGAAAGCTAGTGGAATACTCAATGTATGGGATCCCCTATGGTTCACATTAGTGAAAAACTAAAAAATTGTCAAAGAAAAAGTTAAAGGATGGAACAGAACATCCTTTGGGAATATCTTTAAAGGGAAAGATAAAATCACTATGGACCTAAAAGAGATTCATGGAAGAATGGAGAAAGGAGAACATGATGATGAAACTTGTAAGGAAGAAAGATCTCTGAGAGAAAAGTGGACAAAATTGAACGAGAAAGAGGAAGTTTTTTGGAAACAGAAATCTAGGATTCAGTGGCTCACTAAGGGTGACCAAAATACTAAATTTTACCATATGTCCACCCTTAAGCATAGGATTTGGAATTTAAAATAAAAAAGATGCAATTGCCTAATGGAAACTTTATAGAGGAGGAGGATGATTTTGTTAAAATGGCAGCTAGATCCTTTACTGATTCCCAGGTTAATAACAATGCTACTTTCTCTTATTCGAATGGAATGTTGGATGGTATCCCCAATGTGATCGCTGATGAGGATAAAAAAAATCTTACTAAACAGGTTAGTTTAAAAAAGGTTGAAGAATTTGTGTTCTCCTTAGAAACCTTCAAAGCTCATGGTCTTGTTGGATTCCCCTCGGCCTTCTTCCAAATTTATTGGGCCATATTTTGTGCTGATATTTTTAATGTTGCAAGGGACATCTTTAGAAAAAGTCGGTTATTCAAATAGTTTAACTCTACCTTCATTGCGTTGATTCCTAAAATTTTTTTATTCTAGAACGATGTCTGATTATAGGCCTATAATCTTATGTAATACTCTTTATTAGGAGAGATAAGCTTATCTAGGATTATAGGCCTATAATTAGACATCGTTCTAGAATAAAAAATGAAAAATGAAGGTATGATTCTTAAACTGGACATTTCAAAAGCTTATGATAAAGTTAATTGGATTTCTTGTTTGTTGTTACCAAGAAGTATGGTTTAAATGGAAATTTTTTAAATATGATTATGGAATGTGTGACTACTACTAAGTTATACATTTTGATAAATGGATCCCTTAAAGGTTTTTTCTCTATGGGTAAAGGATTAAGATAGGGGGACCCCTTATCCCCTCATTTGTTCATTCTTATGGCATAAGTCTTGGGTCAAAATACACAAAATAATAAGGATCAAAATAAGATGAAAGGTGTTAAAGTTGCTTCCCAAATTCAAACCTTCTCCCACCAGATATTTGTGGATGATACCATACTGTTTGAAGAGGCCTACCTTTCTAAGACTAAGAATTGGAAGGAGACTCTTGAGAACTTTGCTAGGATTCCAGAGCAACATATTAACTACCACAAAGGTAAGTTGTACTTATTCAATGTCAGTGAATCCCTCCAATATAAACTAAAGCATATTATTGGTTGCAGTTTTGCCTCCTTACCTGATTCTTATCTTGGCTTATCGCTTATGACCAATTTTCCTCCTGCGACTTATTAGAACAACCTTATTCAAAGATTTTAGAAGAAACTTGTTGGGTGGGAAGGAAAAATGTCAAGTAAGATAGGAAAAAATTAAATTCTTAATGTTAGAAAACCGAGAGGGGGTGAATTAGTTAACTCCAGTTATCTTACAGTCCCAAATTCTCCTAGATGTATATACCAACAATTTAAAACATTTAAATCAACTCGATGAAATGTAAACTGTGATCTCAAACTTTAGTTACAATGTTGTCTTGTCATCTACTCATCTAGACTGAGTAGCAGTAAATTAATACTATGATTACTAAGAAATGCAGATAAAGTAATGTGTAAATAAAAATAACAATCCATAACAATCATACACATTAAGACTTATATTTTTAATGTGGAAACCATTTTAAGGGAAAAACCACCTGGGATCGGTAACCCAAAATATTTTACTCTTCTGAAGTGAGCTTGGTTAAGAGCCAACCTTGTTAAAGGTTACAATCCACACTGTTAAATGTGACCTAGTTAGAGGATTTATCACTAATAGATCTCTCTTGACCAATCATTCACTGTGGGGTCAACAAGTAAAAACTTAACATTCATTAGAATGTCATATTAAAGACTGTCATGTCCTACTCATTTAAGAGATTTATCTGTAATAATGGTTAAACTAATACAGTAATGATCTGATTCAAGTACAACTCTATTTGCAAATTTTTAGATCTATGCTAAGTACATAATACCTCTGATCAATTTTTTCACTTCAGTTCCTTTGATTCTTCATACTTTGTTCTTCTCGGTAAATGCTCTTTCCTCTTTCGCTCAGTGTTGTATGCAGAATTTATCGGTTCTATCTTGAACCAGTTTGATAATTCATGCATGAAATTTGCATGTAAGTGCATCAGTATGATTCATAATGAATCTCTTGTCTCTTATATAGACATCATAGCTCATTTAATTTCTATCCTTTAGATTTTGCCTCTTAATCTCCATCATTGATTTTTCCACTTAAATCTTCCTAAGCAGTTGTATTAAAAACACTTTTCAATCTTCTCCATCCGATCATCCTTGAATTTTCATAGCCGTTTGATCTTCATAACAAATCTTATCAATTACCTCAGAATCATCAATTTTTCCAGCTCATCATTTTAGTTGATCTCGGTTTGATTTAATTACTTGGTCAATACCATGATGTGTTGGCAGTCCCTAACTCAGTTAACACTATGCTTCATATACACTATATTTACTTAGTGCTCACTGTTACTTGGTGTATACAAAACTCTTCAATTACCGACGACATAAAATTTTATTGTTCTAGATATTTAACTCATAGTAGATGTTTTTTAGGTCATAATGATAAGCAAATAAGTTGACATCAATGACAATACATTAACTGATTAATGTCTATCATCACATCTGTAACTCGGTTGATCATCAACAAAATGACTTCAAACATACAATCAGCTGTAGTTCATCAATCACTCCCTTTGTCATTTATGACAATACAATATGATATATGCAATATGAAAATGACATAAAATACCAAACTTATGTTCTACAACTATATACAAAATGTTGTAGCTCTCCCTAGCTTGTACATATAATATGTTTCAGCATTAAAAACTCACCATGTAGACTCTCCCTGCATATTTAACTTTTCTATTCTTGAATCTTCTCTCTTTCTTTAGATAGATGTGTCATTTCTCCCCCTTTCTCTTTTCTCCTTTTCTCCCTTTAATGGATATATATATTTCATTGATCATTCTCTCCCTTTGACCGCAATGCAAAAAAGAAATATACAACTCTTCATTAGCCAAAAAGTGTCTCTGGTTTTCGGTTCAGTAGTGTAAGTACCTTACAGTGTACTGATATGCCAATTTCAGTCCAGTTCAGCTTTGCATCAACATGATTGATATTCTGATCGCATACTGGTTGATGCAACCTCCTAGTCAGCTTAGTGAATGATAGATAAGGGATGAACCCCTAGTCTACCCCTCAATTACTCAAATGTATCCTTTGGTAAGGGTTTAGTGAATATGTCAGCTAGTTGTTCTTTTGATTGTACATATTCTAGTATAACTTTTTCTCTTATACTTGTTCCCTCAAGTAGTGATACTTTATAGATATATGCTTTGTTTTTGCATGCATCACTGGATTCCTTGAAATATTTATTGCACTCGTGCTATCACAATAAATTTTCACTGGGTCGGTCATCTCTTCATTCATTCCTTTCAAAATTTGTTTTATCCATGCAATTTTTTAACAGTTCACAACAGTAACAACATATTATGCTTTTGCAGTTGACTGAGATATGCAATATCCTTTCTTTTTACTTATCCAAGTAACTAATTTGTCTCCCACAAATAATGCTCCACCAGTAGTGCTCTTTCTATCATCAATGTTCTCAGCCCAATCAACATCTGTGTAAAATTTCAGTTCAGATTCACCTTCTCTCATGTACCACAATCCATAATCTTCAATGTTCTTCAAGTATCTAAAAATTCTTTTTACAATAGTCAGATGTGATTCTTTAGGATTAGCAGAAAGTCTTCCTACAATTCCAACTGCATGTGCAATGTCTGGTCTTGTGTGTACAACATACATCAACTTTCCCATCATAGATTTGTACAATGTCTGATTTACCTTAGTTGTCTTATTTTCCTTTGTCATCTTGCATCATGTCACCATAGGTGCTTCGACTGGTTTTTATTCTTCCATTCTGAATGTCTTCAATACTTCCTTGATGTATTTGGATTGAGTAATGTAGATGCCTTTAGTCTGTTGTAAAATTTGCAAGCCAAGAATTTTTTTTATCTCTCCAAACATTGACATTTCAAATTCTTTCCTCATTTCATCAGCGAATGATTTGCATAAGTTATCATTACCTCCAAATATAATATCATTGTAAAGGGGAGAAAATTGATGTTTTTCTTGGTTTGATATTTGTGTTGTATTTCCTTAACCTTTACATTTAATTATAATTTTGTGTATATAGTAATGTGATTAAGCATATAGGGGGAAGGATGATAGGATATTCCTCTTTTATCCCCAAATGCACAAATGAAAGATTCAAGTTGATTAACCCAAAAGAAGGATCAATGCACAAATGAATCAACCATTTGGAAATGAGAGTAAGGAAGAAGATCTTAAATTTTATTTTATGATTAAGGAGATATAATATATTGCGATAATTGAAAAGGATGAGAGGAAGTACCAACCTTAAGGAATTGTAGATCTGAAGAATGTTGTTTTTTGAGGTTTGTACTCTGTTTCTAGAAAAACTAAAGTATAATCCAGAACAGAATTACAGAGACGAACAAAACCTAGAAATATTTTTCCAATCTGATACCGTCTTGTGAAAAAGGTTGACCTTGACCCACAAATGTCACCCCTGACCCAATAATCTTGACCCTGACCTGTGCTACCTCGACAAAAAATCTATTTTTAGATCCTGATAGTTCGCTGAAAAGGGCATCAGATCTGATTTCAAATCCACAATCCCGAACCTATATCTGCAAGAAAACGAGATTTATTTGTTGGGGGGGAGGGGTTTGCCTTGGTCACACCCCGGTTTTGGAATTAACCTCAAATATATAATTGAAATTTTAGAAGTAAACAAAGTAAATGAAACAATTAACCTTGCTCATGTAAAAGTCCTTGTGGAGGATTCAAATCTGTGGATCCACAAGTATGTATGCACCAAAATGTGGAAAGTAGAATGTTGGCTGTCTTCAATCAATTGCTTGTAGATCTCCAACACCAAATCTTGAATGGGTTCTTGAATAGGAAAAGGCTTGGAAGAAGGCAGATAAAAAGATCACCAAAAAGGGCACTTATGTGGCTTGAATCCTTGAATGGCCTCCAATGGATCCCCTTGATGAAAATGAATGCTTGAATGCTTGATGAGGGATAGATGCTTGCTTCAAATATTTCTCCTTAGCTTTGTTGAACTTCACTTGATAATGCTTCTCAATTGTTCAATGATGCTTAGGCTTGGATAAAGGACTTAGAGAAAATAAGAGGATAAAAACTTCCTTTTATATGAAATTAGGGCACAATCTTCTAAGGAGGCTGACATAGGAGAATTAAATTCCCATTAAAGCCTTTACCCCTAGGAGAGGACCTATATTAAATATAATTTGAGAATCATCACTTCGGAACCCGAAACAGCCGACCCAGAAGCAGGAATTAACTTTTTCAAAGACCGACATCTAGAAACTGTGAGATCCTGAAATCTAGACTCTGGATCAAGGTCGAGGTCGACCTTGGCCTAGGTCAGGGGTGAGGTCGACCTTGACCTAGGTTAGGGTCGAGGTCGACATAGACCTAAAGGGTCAACCTTGACCCTGAGGTCAAAGATCTCAAATCTATAGTCCAAGATGCCAAAAATTGGCTAGAGAGAGGTGGAAAATGGGGTAGAATAGGGGGAAAGCTAGGTCTAGATCAGGAACCCATTCAAGGCGCTTGAAATGACCCCAAACCACTTACTCAGAAGGCTAAACTAGTCTATAATGGAAGTGCTTCCATTTTCTAACTATACATCTATCCCCCACTTTAGCAAGTGTATGGACTCAACCCTAACCCTAACCCTAACCCTAAACCTAACCCTAACTCTAAACCTAACCCTAACCCTAACCATAAACCTAACCCTATCCCTAACTATAAAATTCACCCTAACCTTAACCCTAACTCTAACCCTAACTCTTACCCTAACCCTAACCCATAATCATACATTCCAATCATAAAAAAATCACCCTAACCCTAACTCTAATCACTCTATCCATCACCCTAACTGTAAAAATCACCCTAACCTTAACCCTAACTCTAATCCTAACCCTAACCCATAACCGTACATTCCAATCCTAACCCTAACTCTAACTCTAACCCTAACTCTAACCCTAACTCTAACCCTAAGTCTAATCTCTCTAACCCTAACCCTAAACCTAACCCCAAGTCTAATCTCTCTAACCCTAACCCTAACTCTATTCTTAACCCTAACCCATAACTATACATTCCAATCCTAACCCTAACTCTAACCCTAACCCTAACCCTAACTCTAACCCTAACCCTATGTCTAATCTCTCTAACCTTAACTCTAACCCTAACCCTAACCCTAACCCTAACCCTAACCCTAACTGTAACCCTAACTCTAACCCTGACCCTAACTGTACATTCTAATCATAAAAAAATCACCCTAAACCTAACCCTAACTCTAACCCTAACCCTAAATCTAAACCTAACCCTAATCCTAACCCGTAACCATACATCCTAACTATAAAAATCTCCCTAACCCTAATCCTAACCCATAACCATACATCCTAACTATAAAAATCTCCCTAACCCTAACCCTAACCCTAACCCTAATCCTAACCCTTACCTTAACCCTAA